>JARFOD010125984.1:0-14139 GCA_031763545.1 Mopalia muscosa
AACAGGTATATGTTCTAACTAAGAAAACAGAAAATTTTGTAGGTTGAAACCCGTCCGGGAATCGAACCCACGACCCTCAGAGTTAGGCACCGAGTCACCAGCAGTAAATGCAGGCTACCTAGACCACTCGGCCACCCGGCCTTCTTTGGTTGAAAACGAGTTTATTCCCCCACACAACATAAAAAGCATTTAAGAATTCTTATGCGAGTCTATGACAATCCTGTCGCGGACACGATCTTTGAAAGCCGATGTTAAGGGGTCAGAACTTTCGTGTTTTAAAAAATCAGAAAATAATATGGCGGCACAGATGAACCTTCCGATAAATCCTAATGAACAATTTCAATGACTAGAAGGGGTCACATAGGCCTATACGCGGGGTCAGATCGACATTGCCCAAAGAAGTGGAAGATATAATGCATGTCAAACATCGACACATTGGATAAGCCGCCTTGATATACAACATGGGTCCTACAAAATTGTTTGAAGGTTGTGTTATTAATATGTGTAGATTCCATTTCAGACTTCGGCTGGTATAATGCAATGAGCAGTAAGAATTGTTTCTATAGTGACACTTGCAATAGACAATTTCTCAACTTTGTTCAGCGAGAAAGCACTGAAATAGCGCGAATAAGTTAAGAACGGCATCGTTTAACAATAAATAGCAACCAGTTGATACTGTTAATGTCATTGCAGCTGGTGTAATGTGAATGGCCATTCTTGACAATCACCTTTGGGGGATATATGTACTGTTGGTAGGGTCTATGCTTGATATGTCTGTACAATTGTGCTATCACGTGAATGAACAAAACAAGTTTAAATATATAATAAGGTCATACATGCAAGTCTCGTTTTGGAGATTGGATATAATTCCACTGGATGAGTAAAGAAATCGCAAGAAGAATACCACTGAGTTTTCTGGTGTTTACGGCTCATGAGTGTATAGCTTGTTTTACTCCACACACATAAGTTTTGTCGGAAAAACCACACGAATATGTCAACTGTCAATTTAATAGACACCATCATTACATGATAGACTTATATATATATATTGACGAAATGAAGACAGAAAAAAATTGCTTGCCTTCACCTTTGGGTTACCTTTTAGGTCTTTTAGGCCCACGGCAGAATAAGTCCCCAATTCTAACAAAGAAAGGATTGTGATTATATACATAAAACACGGACACAGGGGTGCTAAATTAGCATCTTTTTGATCTAGACATTACTTACAATTGGTTTTAACTTGAGTAAATCCGAAAGCCTGGTTGTGGCATATATATATTGAACAAATGGAGCAAAATACATTGAGTAAAATGAGTCCCGAGTTCTAACCCAGTGATTTTCTCCCTACATAAAAACGGACACTGGGGACGTTAAATTAGCATATTTTTTTTTATCAGAATTCTGAATTGAGAAGATAAATTCGTTTTGCACACTAGTCGAACTTGCAAATACTTGTTGTTATTAGATAGCCTTATGCTGTAAATCCACATTTTGTTATCAGCCCCGAAACAGCATGGTACTTGCTGTAATACATTTTGCCTCGTCCAAAAGAGGAGAGCGGAATATACTAGGATGATGAGTTCATCCTTAATGTGTCACCCTTTAGAAGATTAAACTCTTTCTTGATTGACCAATGTCTAAATTCCCTGCGATCGGAAAAATAAGCGTCGGCAAGCCATTTTTATTGATTATCACAGGTCAAACTTGTAACGTTGCGAGACTAGAATACGTAATTGCAGAGCACAATGTATCAATTATTTCCATCCAAGAAAGTTGGAGGCACAGTTTCATCTAATTATAACCTCAGGTTCCAATAGAATTGTTCAATTTGTGTCATATTACATTCGATATCAGCAGCATAAACAAGTTACCCGGAAGAGAAAAAAGCACGCTACTAAATAAGTTACAGTAACGCCTTAGAATCACTGTTTTATTTGTATGGGGGTCTAACATGGCACTCAGTTTACTTCTTGCTATGCTTCCCTTAAGGAATGCGACCCTTATCTTTTCGTAACTTTTACATTTATTTCCAAACTATGATTATATATTAACAATGCATATATTTATAAAGAGGAGGATTTCAAGACTCGAAATATAATTTTGTATTACGATTCATTTTGTTTCATAATGGTATTAATGAACAGAAACAAAAAAATACTCTCCCTAAAAAGAAACAAAACCTCACAAACACAATTTATCACATATAAATTCTTTCAAAAATGTGCGTGATTGAGACATGACAACATGATCATGTTATAATGTAAATATCCGATAATTGAATTTAAGCACCTAAGTGGCACGTGACTTTGGCGTCAGTCTTTGTGTAACGCTGCAAGAAGAAGGCGTAGGGAAAAACTTAGGCCAGTTGCACGTGCGAATAATGCCTAATCATTAAGCGAGTTTAATGGGTATAAAAGACACATAGTCGTTCAATTAAATTCAGTTGTTAAATTGTTAAACTCCAGACACAGTTACCCGAAACGTCGTCATTGGTCGTCTCCTGGCCGGTGAATCACAGAATGCAGTCGTTAAACTTGATCATGTCCAACGGAGCACGATTTCCAGGCTCTTCCAACGGTACCAGCAATCCTGTTCAACAGCTGACTCACGTTTGTTCGACCTAGGGTCACAACAGCAGTCCAAGAGCGCCACATCCGGTTACTTCATCTGAGAAACCGGGCCATAACCGCAACAGAAACCGCATCAAGTGTCCGTGGGAATATCGGCACAGACAGTCAGAAACTGTCTCCGTCAAAACGGCTTACGCGCCAGACGTCCTTACTTTGCATAGAACTGAGACAACAGCATCGACGTGCAAGGTTCCGATGGTGCAACAGATTAGGGCACTAGAACCTGCGAAACTGGAGGCGAGTCTGCGACGAATCCATATTCAAGCTGCAACGAAAAGATCGTCGTACACGTGTCTACAGACGCCGGGATGAGAAATTCGAAAGGAACTGCGTCCCTGAGGTCGACAATTTCGGCGGAGAGGGTTTGATGTTGTAGGGTGCCATATCCTGCGCCCGAAAAACTCAACTGGTACACATCCCTGGCAACCTTAACGCCGCTCGATACAGAGATGGGGTTTTGATACCACAAATGCTGCCCATAATGGACCATCGTAGAGAAGTGTTTTAGCACGAGAACGCTCGGCCTCACACAAATCGTGCTACTGTTGAGTTTCTAATAAACCGGAACGTTACAGTGTTGCCCTGGCCGCCCAACACACCAGATTTGAACCCAATATAACATTTGTGGGATGATTTGGATAGATGCGTGCGCAGTCCAAGTCCAGCGACACAACATATGCAAGAACTGCAGCAGGATCTTGGGCAAGAAATGGAGAATTCCGCAAAACGGTATTCGTCGATTGATCATGTCTATGCTGATACGAGTCCGTGCTGTGTTACAGGTTAATGGTGGGCACAACAGATTATATTGAATTTGCATTAACTTCATCTGAGCTCTATATATGGACTTTAATGGGATAAAGTTTGACATTTTAATAAACTTCAAAATTTGAACATCCAGTGTGCTTAATTTCAATGTAATGTGATGCTTATTTCTTTATTTAAAATGATGTTGAAAATTCTTATTTGGATAAAAAAAATTAATGTTGCGTTTCTTTTCTCACATGTATATGACATAACGTTTGTTTTAATAATAATCATCTAAAAATAAATATTGTTTGTTTCCTCAAGTATAACCAGGGGTAATCTGGATTATTAAACGCATATACATAATTTATTTACATTATACAACGCCATACTTGAGTTTATTTCACTCACATGACGGCGTGTCAGCCAAATAGATGGAGGAAAACACACTCGACGTCAATGGCAACAAACCAGGATAAGATAGGACTTCTATAGATGAATAACAGAACTCAATACAATTCTACACAAACATAACGGCTGCCTGTTTCCTTTGATCTCTAAGAGAACGTGTAAACAGGAATCTTCTTCCAGCCATCTGCTAACCAAAATAGCAAGAAGGTCTAAATAATAATGCCTAAACGGGGGTGGTTTTTACGCGGTTTCCCCTCGGTTTTCCACCGTAATAAGGCTGTGTACAGTGTAAAGTGGACAATCCGTCGTCATATAAGAAAAATACCCTTGAGTACGACGTTAAACGCCAATCAAACAAACAAACAAATATTTTGTCCGAAAGAAAACTATCAGTTTTATTAATATATATAAATAAAAAGCCTCAATAAATTATGTTTAATGTACACAGAATGTACCAAATGAATTTAATGATATATCAGTCATGTTGAATCGAAGTTGTTCCGAACTGAAACCCAAGGGGCAGACAATCTGTCAAAAATCCATCGACAAACCCCTATTTAAAACACTACAGTTTAAATCAACCGTTCAACTACTATCACGAAGATACTCTCCAACCAAAGGGACGATACTCTACAACAAAAGAGAATTGATATTCATGACGCTCTAACCTTAAAACTCTTTGGCTAACACAAGCAGCTCACAGAGGCTCGGGTTTTCGTAAGAAAATAGGGCAAGTGGCTCGTGTTGGAACACCGCTCGGCCATTTCTGTACCGTAAATAATCCCGGGCGATATATGGGACATTTCAGATGTCCCACTTATTATCCACGTGTTTGTTGTTATATTTGAGGGCTATTCTGGTGTTGATATGATGACGTCATTGGAGCTACATCATTATTAAAATATTTATAACGGACGAAATTTGAATTATTTGCAACAAGTCATACATAAAAAGGAACAGTGTTTTATTTAAATGTGATTTCACCTCAGGATCGATCTTGTTTGATGCGTTTCTTTTTATACAAATCCGACGAGTACTTTGGTTGATTTCCACGCATGCGCTCAAACATCCGGCAATTTACATTACACGTTTTCGTGTAATATTATTGCTTCCATTCACCTCCGAGATAACTGTACCAGAACATAAAGTGTCGAAAGATGCTCCGACATGCAAGTCTGATTGGCTATTCGTCCACAACATGTTCAACCTAACCAATGAGCATTAGATTTAATGCCCAGAATAAAGGCTGTACAACAGGCTAGGAAAATATTCCATAGTCAATGAGTTAACATAAGCCAATGAATACAATACTATTGTGATACATGTGTGACGAATATTTGTGATATTTGTATAATTTTATTTTCTATTATGATTGTCAAGACATCTTTAATGTTTTGAATAAACCAGCAGAATAAGGTTTCACAAATTGTTGGTTTAAATGAGCGTAGTGTTATGTTATGGTGTTGGTGTTGTAACACCGGTCCTCAAAAACTAAATTTAAGCGATCTGAAATATATCGATATATACCGTGTATACATTACATGAATCAGTGGTAAAACATATTCTCTGTTGTACACGTGTGTATATATTTTCTATGTACTGATTTCCACATTTCATAAAGGGAATTGGACATCATTACATAATTTAATTAAACACAAGTGCGTATAAATTTTACGCTTCACGCATTTGTTTAAACCACGCTTTGTTAATAAAAAGATAACACTATTTTAAACAAGGTAGTAAAATTAGTATTTAGTGAAAATAAATAGTACGTGGTCTCATTTGAAAGAAAACTCCTGTTTACAGTTAAGGAGAAAGCACCTGATTTGCACTGTTCCGCTTGTGAATGCTGTTTTTCCTGCCAATCAAAACTATTGCGACCAAGAAAACAATACTACAAGCCATTGAGGCAGAGAAAAATAGAACAAAATTCCAAAAAAAGCAGTCCTTACAGGCAATTAGATCTGTTTGTTTCAATTTGCCCAGGGCATAATCATAAATACTGCCGTCGAGGCTTTCCATTATAACAACAGCAACGCTGGATGCCGCCTCAAGTAGTGTAACCAAAAGGAACAGGTTGTTGGCGCCGTACACAATTGCCTGTATCACCAGAACCAATGAAAACATCGGACCAGAAGTGATGGATATAAGGATGGTCATAACATACAGCGTACTGGCATTCAGGTGAATGATACCTATTAACATTGCTGTACTGTACGCTAACAGCGATACCAACAGTAATATCAACCCAGCTCGTATTGTCCCATAGTAGTCGAACACAGCTGCAAACGACAGTTTAGAGACAACTGCCCCACACGACAATATATACACTGGAAGTTCACGGGGCTCGATATTCACTGAAGTCGACAAGATCGTCAGATTGTTCATAAAGGTAAGGACACAAGCCAAGACCAGAACGTTTGGCCACTGCAATATATGATAAAGATAGGACTTGAGAATGTCTTTTATTTGCCAAGATTCGCTTGGAAATCGGCCATCTTCAACGCTTGAATCGTTGTCTGAAGTAGCCACTGTTTCTTGAAGCGGAGTTGTCTCAGAGCAGTCATCCACTGGTGTACAATAGAAGCAGAAGCATAGTAGAGTGGACACAGAAAAGCCGCAGCCTATCGATAAAAAGAAGCCTCCGATATCGTTGTCATCTTTAAAAAACACTTGATACACACCAGAGTAATATATTTTTGCCCCGACAGTAATTGACGAGTACACGGCGATGACTAACGCCTGTCTTTTGGGGAAACATAAAACTCCAATAGACATACAGCAATGTCCAGTTATAACCATACCCGAGGCTGTAATAAAGCAGGTCAGAATGCATTTAAACAAAATTGTTACATATTAACTGGCTCGCTATTTATTATGTTTGTGTGTTTGTGTGATTGGGGTTTAAAGTTGTACTGAAGAGCATTTCACTTATATGACGATGGATTGTCCACTTCGCACTGCATCTAGCATTATTTCGGTGGAAAACCGAGAGGAAACCTCGTAAAAACCACCCCCGCAATTGCCGGAACCACACCATGTGACTCACTCTTATACTTGATGGTCGACAGGCGGACTCGATCCCATGAACAGTACATCGAAGCAGGTTCAGTTTAGGAAGCGCACTCGCTACCACTAAGCCACGACCGCGGGCCCCTAGTTATAATGAGTATACAAAACCCAAGAGTAAAAAAAATAAAAAATACTCATGTACATTTCATCATTCCTGATGATGGTTTATAATGAACAGGACTACAGAAACTTAACATGTGTATCTTGTCGTTTCTCGGAGTTGTGGCTTTCGTCTTCTTCGTACCTTTATAAGCTTCCATAAATACTAATAAGTTTATAAAGAGCAAAAGTTCTGACTGAATGCATGAATGTTTATTACAACTGAAAATCAAATTTAACTCTTTGTAATTGAAATCTCGGAGCTGTTTTTTTTCACTATGATCAGTTTTGAATGTTCAACTTCAAATAATGATAATAACTCATTTTGGCAACACCTGTATTAAACGAGAGTTCCCCCATAAATTGTTAGCAGTGTCCGCTTTATTCCAGGCTGCTACATCACACTGTGGGATAATCCCAAACTTAATACTTGTATTCATTCTTACACTGAGTGAAGTGTACGATAAGTCGTTTCATGTATAGCTGATAAAGTTGGAACACTATAATAACATAAGTTCTTTGAAATACTTTTGTTAATTGAACTCTATCCAACATTCTCAACACATTCAGTGTTTCTTCAAAATAGATACATTACTTTTGTAGATTCACTCGTTACATTTCTGTTGACATGCATTCTCCTGGTAATAATTTCATTGGTTAAGATGTGATAACATATTCCAAATCCAAAACGAGGCTAATCTGTTCTTAAATTTGAGCAACAAAATAACTTACTATTTAGTAGTAAAATAATGCACAGGAATGCCGGCCAATTCCGGAAGAAGTCAGCATACTTCGTAGCTATCCACATCAAGATACAGGAAGTGTTTACAAGAAAGAGTCCTACTATATACACAGGACGGCATCCATACTTGTAATAACATATGCTCCCGATGAAAGTCATGCTGGTACCGGCCACTGCCATTGATCCAGCCAACTCAACTGAAACAAAATAATTCGAAATATACTGTAGTGTTTTAGTCAGGCTCTTCTTTGTAGGAGATATAAACGGCGCATAGTATCCCGATATTAAGCGACAAATCACTGCAAAGTCTGGCATTAGTTATGTAAGTATCACCTCCTTCGGGTACGTCGTTCAAACTCTTTTCCTTCGTTTCGAATCGGCTTACCGATATTTCAAATTCGTGTTTTGTGTTGCTGTTAGGTGCACCTGGCAGCGAGAATTGGCATATCTTTAGCTTTTGCGTTGATGCTAAAACAGGAAAGAGTGTATGAGGTAACCGGAAGTGGTTAGAATAGCGTGACGTATCCGAGATAACATGAGGGACATCAACCCCTTCGATGTCAAACTTGTTAATTTTTTTAAATTTGTTTAGGAGAACTTTATCTTTTTTGTCTGGTATTTTGTGACAAATTGATATAAAAAAAATCTAGTTAAAGTTTGAAAAGTTTTGACTCAGTTATTCCCAAATGTACATCTGAATGCGTTTTGTACGATTAATAATCTGCAACTCTGTTTTCTCAAAAACTCTTCTATGACGTGAAATTCGTCATTCTTATAAGTGATCAAATTAGTAAACTATTTTTTTGCCCAGTTCTGTCATTATAGCAAGTCGGACTTTTTGCATTAACAGACGAATACTATAATTTAAAAAAGTGTGTCAATATGAACAGTACATTAATAAACTGAGAAGATAACCGATGGGAAGAGAAACTGATAGCCGTTGTATTTGCTAAAGAGCGCGCTACTACACTGTTTGTGCTGGTGGGTTATACAAACATATAACTTGGAATATATATGACTATTTTGATCGGACTCGTTTACCACTTTGTTTTGTAGTGACTGAGGGAGAACAAGTCAATTTCCTTGTAAAATAACATGCTGTTGTGTGTCATACGTTAGATCATTGCATACTGCATAGTAACGTTTGAAGTCAGGGGTAGAAGATTGTATTTAGTTGTATCACTTATTCGATGCAATAATTTTATAACTTTGCTTAAAACTGGGTCAGATTCGATCGCTTCTTGAAGATCAGTAACTGTTACAGTTCCAGGAAGATGGTTTAGGGTCAGAAAACAAACATATTGTTCGGCTGATTTCTGGTCTTTTTGGAGTTGTGTTGACTTGAATCGGGTGTCGACTGAGATAATCCGCGAGATTTTGGTTACAAGGGCGATCAATTACTTCTTGCTGATGCTTTCGACTTAGGGTTATTGTAGATTAATTCTACAGGGTTGTTGTCAGTGATATTGAAGAATGGTGCCCCTTCTAGGGAGAGGTTGAACTGTTCACAAGCCCATACAATTGCAAGTGCCTCGCTTTCAACTTGACTGTATCGTTTTTCAACCGGAGAGACATTCTAAAATATAATCAATTCTTCTTCCTACGTCGAGACATTGACTCTAAGATACACCAGGGCCATCTTGCTTTGCACTTGCTGGTCTGTGGCTGATAGGTCGCCCCAAATATTGGGGGAAATTCACGCGCGATGGCCTGGCATAGCGTACGAGAGTTGTCTTAGTCTCGTTCACTATAGAAACTCTTGCGAGAATATGATATGGTCGAGAAGCATAAGCAACAACTTTGCTTGATATTTGATAATCAGGAGCGCTGTGTAACCTGTGTTTGGTTAAAATGGCGGCTTGTCCGACAGGGTTGGCATCTACCACTAACTCAGTTATTTTTGTAGCATCAAAATAAGTCATCACAGTGCTACTCTTTAGCTGCATGTGACTTAATTACATCAAGGACACTTTGGTGCTTTTCAGTCCATTCAAACACTTTCTGGGTGAGTTGACGCAGGGGTGATGTAAAAATAGCATAGTCTGGAATAAATCTGGAAAGACATCCAGTCATTCCGAGGAGCCTTTTCACTTGATTGGCATTGGTGGGAGAATTCATTTCTTGTACAGCTTAGACTTTTTTAAGGGGCGGGCGATACACCATCTTTACTGAAAACGTAACCATAAAATTAAAGAGTAGTTTTGTTAAACTGACATTTTGATTTGATGAGTGTCAAATTGTTTCCACGTAATCGCTGTAATGTGTGTTTTAAACGTCTGTCATATTCTTGGTGTGTAGCACCATAAATAAGTATCATCACTGTAGTTCACAGTGTCTGGAATGCCATCTAATACTTGAGTAATAGCATTTTGAAATACCTCAGCAGCTCCAGATATACCAAAAACTAAGACGCTTATACCGTCTGAGGCCAATATCTGTCGAAAATGTTGTTATAGATCTTGATTCAAGTGCAAGTTCTAGTTGGTGATATGTTTATTCAAGTCAAGTTTACTGAATACTGTGGCACCGTTGAGATCATGTACCATGTCGTCGATGGTAGGTGTTAAATGTATTTCCCTTTTGATGGCTGTATTGGGCAATCGCATGTCTATACAGATTCTCAGCTCATGTGGACTTTTCTGGTTTTGAAGTAGCCACGATCGGAGAAACCAAGGGAGTACTTGTTCCATCTACTTTCTCGATAATATCCAATGCTTCCAGATGTTTTAGTTATTTTGCAGCTTTTTCTCTTAAGCGAAAAGGAATCCGTCTATGACTGGTTTTACCGTCTCGTCAATATGGAGTTTAACTTGAACTTTCTTCAATTTTCCAATACCAACAAATATGTCATTATACTGGCCTAGCAGTATTAACAGGTCATATGTTTCTTTTGAATCAGGACTGGTGTTAACATTAATACGAATCTGAAGGATGTTGAGATTCTGGTATCTAATTTCTAAACCGGGACCAGGAACAACTAAAAATATCACGTGATCAATTTTGTCTTTGTGAGTAAGTTTTACTTCTTTTTTCACAATAATTTCCAAAGGTTGTGATGATCCAAGGAATAAACTTTTGTCTTTGGTCGACTTGATATCAACTTTGTGTTTTATCCGATCAAAGTTGTGTCCATTAAGTTGATACTAGCTCCAGAATCAGTTAAAAACATAATCCGTGTATCTTCAATTATCATTTTGCCACAATTAGCACTCTCAAATCCATAAGCAGGACAAGGTGCGCAACCTTGTTTATGTGGATAATTACCTCCATCATTTTTATAAACGCTATTATTTTATTTGGTTTGTTGTTGTTTATGTTTTGCTTTCGTCTTCAGTGGTTGCTTTGATTTTTTATTGTTGTTTTTATAGGTTGACTTAACTGGTCGCTGGTATCTTTGTCGTTAACTTTGATTTATGTAGGTAATAGATAACTGTTCCTGTTTGTCAACCTCATTAGCTTGGCGAGTTCCCATATCCATAGATCTGCTCAGGCTACACTAATCTGCCAATCTGCCAATGAATCTAATGATTCGTCAGATGATTGTCAACCGATACCCAACATGAATGTCTCGAATTCTGGTTTTTTCTTTGGTTGAAAATAACCTGTTTTTCCACAGTTTTACTGTAATTATCAGAACTTCCAGTGTCTGGTAGTGTGTCGAATATATCTTGAACCTATTCGCCAGCATAGGACAATAATAAAGCACGTTTACGCGATTTATCTCCTTCAGGCACCACAAAACCACAAAAAAGTTATTTAATCTAAGCGATCCACTTTAAAATCAGCCATAGGAGCTACTGGTAAAATGGGAGAAGTAAAGAAGGACCCTAAAGGCTGTGTCTTATAAGATTAATTGTGATTGTGGCCAGTCATATATAGGGCAAAGTTGCCGACCGCTGTCTGTGCAAATCAAGGAGCACCAGCCCCCAATGGAACACTGGAAAAGTCTACAGTGGCTGAACACCTATCCGTTCATCCCAATCACTCCTATGGGACAATGTCAACATTATTTCTGCTAACACAAACAATTGGAAGAAACGTATGCTACGCGAGGTGCTAGCCATACAAAATCTGAAACCTGAAATAAACAGAGACGAAGGGCATCCATTACCCAAATTATGGACTGTTTTCTTTCCTTACGTAATTTATTAGGTAGCATGGATGCTTTTGTATCTTATATGAATTTCATACTACTAATTTTGTGTTTTCCTCACAGATTCCTTCTACATCCTTATACATCAACAACTTATTTGAATTTATTTTCCTTCATCATTATCACTATTTTATCCCATTATGGTGCCAGCACAGATTATTTCTTTCTTAACTCCAGACAATATATAACTTAGGTAATTACTTTGGAACTTAACCCTCTTATTATACATGTAGCGTGTTAGACATCTTATCTGTGGTTATGGTCCACACTGGTCAATGGAACATTAGACCTTGTTTATTTAACTACTTTATCATACTGGTATATAGCTTCTACCTCTCCTATTTTTCTTTAGTCAATTTACACCTGATGACGATACTGGCATATGTATCGAAACGTTGTGATCTATCACATAACAAGAAGTGGTTATCCAGAAATTGTATAATTAAGTTATTCAATCAACCAATTCAGTTAGTCCAACGATCAGAAACAGTATTTAAGTCAGATGATACTGGGAATTTTGGGAATGGTGGTATGGCCATGTTACGTTTGTGAGCAAGTGTTCGGTAACAACAACAACAACATCATGTTAAAAGTTCAGATATCAGTCTCTCAGGCTAAACTTGAAACAGTTCTGTTTGAGAAGTGTCCCCCAGATGTTTTTCTTTATCCTCGTGGCCATTGCAAAGTTGAACAGTACATTAATAAACTGAGAGGATAACCGATAGAAAGAGAAACCGATAACACGCGCGCCACTACACCTCTTGTGCAAGTGGGTTATCAAAAAAAAAAAATAACTAGGAATACGTATGACTTGTGATGAACGTTAGAAACACTACAGAAGGGGTTAAGTGCTTGACAAACCCGTTTACCCAATCCTTAATCTTTGTCAACGGAGAAATCCATCAACGCACAGGTGGAATTTTGCAATTGGGTAACTAGTTGTGTATCAAAGAATACATTTTCTGGCGAAAGTTCTCCAAATAGATCACAACAATAAATATGTGTTTGTGTTTACGCCATACTTTAGGTCACTTCACTCGATAGAGCGTCGCTAATAGGCTGGGGCCCCACGATTTTTGGTGTATGCTGCCAATAGAAATGCAGCATATAAGGTTAGGCCAGAACACAACCAAGCAGCGATATGTCGCATGGTCTCTCTATAGAAGTACATGTATATATAGAGAGATACCATGATGCAAACTGATGGATTATTGTTACCCTAGCTACACATAATACAAATACACCACAAACAGACACCTTCTTGTTGCCATAGCTGCCCGTAATACAATAACCACAAACAGATGGCTTCTTGCTGCTATCGCTACACGTAATACAAATACACCACAAACAGATGGCTTCTTGTTGGCATCGCTACACGTAATACAAATATACCAGAAACAGATGGCTCCTTGTTGCCATCGCTACACCTTATACAAATACACCACAAACAGATGGCTTCTTGTTGCCATCACTACGCGTAATACGAATATACCAGAAACAGATGGCTTTTTGTTGCCATCGCTACACATAATACAAATACACCACAAACAAATGGCTTCATGATGCCATCGCTACACGCAATACAAATAGGCCTACACCACAAACATTTGGCTTCCTGTTGCCATCGCTACACGCAATACAAATAGGCCTACACTACATACAGATGAATTTAGATTGGAAACATTTGATGAGGATTATTTTTGCCGGCTCCACTATAAACCTGTTGACTTTTCTTTCTGTCCTTTGTGTATATGACAGATATCTATCATACCAGACAGGAGGGGCATCGTGTGACTTACTCATATACCTGATAGTCGACAAGCCGACGCGAACCCGTGGCAGGAAACCGGCATCGAAGTAGGATTAGTATGCAGGTATGCTAAATCATTTCATTGAGTAAAGTGTACAAATTGTTAAAAATAAAGATAATTCATTACGAAAAAAATTGATAAAAGGGAAAGACAACTGTTTTTCGACCTAAACTTATTATTTTTGTTGCATATTTTCAAAGACAATGATCTGTCCTTAAGTGAAACAAAAACAGCAACAAACAACAGCTTGTACTGAAAACGGCATGTCAGCTAAAAACATAAGGGATATTTTATATGTATAAAACAGATTAACAGTTCTCTTGGATGACCAAGCTTATGTATACGCCTTGTTGTTATAGATGCCTTCAAATACATACATAAGCAAACAGACACACTGCTTTAACACAGGAACACTTATTATGGATTAACAACTTCTGGGTTTATTAGGACGACGTTTCAGTGTTGTTTCTTACA
>JARFOD010126006.1:0-14136 GCA_031763545.1 Mopalia muscosa
GGTAATGGGAAGCAGATTTGTTTGTGATGTTCTGTATTTGTGTCCGTCGTCATATAAGTGAAATACCCTTGAGTACAACGTTCAACACCAATCAAACAAACAAACAAACCGGTATTATTTAGGCGACAATGTAAAGGCATATATGGATTACAATAAAATGATGAGAAGTTAGCGAAATGATTTGACAATGGTTTTAAAATAAATCAAAATATTGAATAATCGTGTATCCCTGTGTATATTTAACGATAGTCTATTGACAATAAATTGATCAAAGTTGTTTGTTTGTTGATTGATTGTTAATGATATCTCCTTTTTGACCATCCGTGGCCCATACCTCTTAATTTTTCAGCGGCTGTATCAAAAGGTATTCTATGTGCAATGCTTTTGATTCGAGGTCGTAGGCGTTTATTCGCCATTTCTCTCAAATTTCAAAGTGGCTAATTTGCAATATCTCACAAAATTGGGGCATGTTTGCCTTATCAAATGGTAAAAAAGATTAAATGTTTAAATAGCAACTGTCACAGGAAGCGTAATAATTGTGTGTAATTGGCATTCGCTTTTGGCAATTATTTGCGTAACCACAATGAAGCTGTTGCAGCGATTACTATTAGATCAAAAGTTGTCGGAAAAATGGTCGAAACACGTATCACTGCAGCAACGGTTTGTGGTCCCGTTGTCTTGTTAGCAATTGTCGTCGGAACAATTGATGTCAGAATAACTTATGAAAGTTTCATTATATTTTGATGATCTCACTTAATGTAGGGGCGTCAAATAATGTGTAATTTAGTTTTTATTAAATATTGATGTTTTCTCCCTAGCTCATAAAATAAGTTCAAGCTGCTAGCATACCTTGTTCATTGCGTTGTCCTTGTATTGACAGGTCAACACTTGTCTGTTGTTATATGTACAACTCGTTTTAGAATATCCTCCATTTACTTTTCCGAGATTTCTACTCCTATCATAATCTCAATTTTAAACAACGTTAATACGGTTAATGAAATGAGACTCATTTTCATCAAAGCATGCTGCATTTGGTGTTTAGTCACCGCTAGTAGGCTAAACCCAAGTCAGATCCAGCTAGCAAATTTGAACACGCTGGTAAACAATGACAGATCCTATACAAGTATATCTCATCCAAATTAAAAAGAATTTGTTAACGTAGATAAAAATAACATATCAAAATTTATTTATTGATGGATTGAATTATGTTCAGCTGTTAAAAATATTAAAACCATAGGCACATGGGAGTCAGTCTGTGCTCAATCTAACAAATTTTTGGGGTACAACCGCCATGGGCTTTTTGAATGTCTCAACGTCTTCCAAAGTCCGAGGAAGTAGTCGGTTATTTGTTTCCGGTACCCAGAGTAGAACTAATGACAAAATCAGACAAACGCCGCCAAATATAATTCCAGGCGCCCAAGGTAACTTGCGTGCCTACAAATATAAAATTATTGGAAAATGGATTAAGAAACATTTAATGAATCATCCGAATACAAGTATCTACATAGATACATTAAGACACCTATGGAAAGTTTATGCGACATACTGCTGCTAGGTTGTATTCCGACATTGTCTCATATGCTGTATTTCTATTGGCACATACACTTACAATAAGCGACGTTCCATCAGGCAACGTATATTTTTTCTGGTAGTACTGTTCAAACACCCATCGACTCCGAGAAATTATCAAAGAGCTGTATATGGATGTTATTTAAACTGTTTACACAAAACGTGATCTTGACCTTGATCATAGGTTGATATCGAGCACGACCTTTAGTCGACCAAGATGACATGATAAAGGTGAATAATGCCTCAAGATTAATATACCCATGGCTTAACCTCTGCTCGCGAAGATGATTCCATGTGACCGGGTATAGTATCAGTTAGTCGGGAAACTCTTCCTACTTAAAGGGAAAGACCACCCAAAACCATACTCTATAAATAAGTAAAAGTGTTTGTGTGTAACACAATCCTTCAATTTCCATTTTCATAACCTGATCATAACTCTGGTTATTATTGATTAAAGAGGATCACAAGTACCAGTTGAGTCATCAAATCCTGAGCTGCTAAGTTTTCCTGCACTCTGGTTTGTCAGCCAATTTTAAACTATCCAAGGATTGATCAGTGAAGTCAGCTGTACACAGGATTTGATGACTCAACTGGTACTTGTGATCCTTTTTAATCAGATTATGAAAATGGAAATTAATGTATTGTATTACACACAAAAAGTTTTACTTATTTATAGAATATGGTTTTTGGGTGGTCTTCCCCTAGGTGATATAGATAATTATGACATGCTCTTTTCTGTTGCTTACAGGTGCCAAGAAGTGTTTTACCCCCACAAACACAAAAAAGACAGAAAGAAAAAGGTTTGTAAAGTTCAAATTCCTCCTAGGACTTCATTTCTGTATTTTTGTCCGTAGTCATATATCATATAAGTGAAATACCCTTGAGTACGACGTTAAACACCAATCAAAATCATTTGACAGTCAAGTGATTTGTTAGCGAATCACCTATCTAAGTGAGAATTTCTTTCAAGCCCTATGGGAGTTATAATTTATTTCCAAAATATTAAAACACTTCACATAAATGGTTGTATTTGTGTGGGTTCACTGTGGAGTTTATTTATTTTGTGTATTCAGTATTCAGGTTGTATTTGTGTGGGTTCACTGTGGAGTTTATTTATTTTGTGTATTCAGTATTCAGTTTATTTATTCTGTCTATCACCATTATTACTAATAAGACCAAATCGGCTTGTTTATTTGTTTTCAAAACTTGAATGGAGATTTTATGAAAAGTCAGTTACCGTAATAATATGCAAGTTGCCAAATGAGACATTTTAATCTCTACCTTTTTGGAATATTTTAACAGCAATGACCAGAAGAGGAAAGGATCTACCGCCTCTTTGGATGCAAATCAGCTGATGGCATCAAATGTCACTCTGAACTCTCGTAAAGGCTCTACTGTGTCCATCAGTGATCTGCGACCACAATTACAGCTGGCTCTACGAGAGAAATATTCCCCTGTCAAAGCCAAGATCAAGTCCTTGAAACATTTCGTTGAGAATAATAAACAACACATCTTCTTCCTTGTCATTTTCTTTGGTATTTGTCTGGGTGTAGCTGGAGAAAGATTTTATTGTGAGTATAGATGTACTGATCTGAACTTTGTTCTATACATTTATAGCATAAAATCATGGAATGTGTATTTATATATCTAAATGTAAAACATGATTTATGGATAGTACTACTAGAACTCTGTCAGTAAATAAAACTGGTCTACCCAAAGGCCATCAGAAAATGTACTAGAAAAAAATTAAAAAACAATTACACAAAGTCATGTAGTGTATGTTGATTAATTTCAAAATCAAATCCTCATATTTACTTAGCATAACATGGATTTGACCTCACCTGCCAGTCAGTTTTGTTTATTATATCTGAAACGGGTTTTCTTTCAGACTACTCAGTTGAGCGTGAACACAGTGGGTTACGTCAAATCACAGGGTTAGGTTTGAGTGTGACGAGAGCGGCTGCTGCAGGAATGTCTTTCACTTTCTCCCTGATTCTACTCACAATGTGTCGAAACCTTATTACGTGGTTCCGTGGAACCTTCCTCAATCTCTACATCCCGTTTGATTCTCATGTGGCCTTCCATAAAGTCATTGCCTGGACAGCTCTATTTTTTACAGGTATGACTCAACTATCTTGTTTTGTAATGTCTTGTAATTTCACCCTTTGTTTGTTCCCTGTTTTATCTGTTTGTTCCCTGTTTTATCTGTTTGTTCCCTGTTTTATCTGTTTGTTTCCTGTGTTGTTGAGGTGATTTCCTTCGCACATTTTGCTGGCATACAGTTATGTGGGAGAAATAACCTAATGTATGGTGTTTAACCTCAATCACTTTACACAATATAGAGACTATTAAATCATGGAGGTTTGCTGTAAGCACACCTTTAAAGATGAACAACAGTAGTTGGGCTCATATTTTACATGCATGGGGGGAAATATTTGATAACATTTGGGCCCTCTGGCTTAAAATGACTGTATGTTTTTAATACACTCTACTAATTGAGCACCATTATTTACTATAAAATAATTACATTTTATTCTCCTGGCTCCTAAAGTGTAAACAGTTAGTGAACAGGGTTATGTAAGATTGCATACTCTGTTGTATTACAGCTAATCTGTGACTCCAGGGAAACCATCCATTATTGAATCTACATTACCCTTGAACATCATTTGGACCACATTTGATAGTTATTTTGTGTTTTTGTCTCCTCAGCATTTCACGTGATAGGGTATGGTTTTAATTTCTACCATGTTGCCACGCAACCAACAAAGTTTCTCTGTGTTTTCCAGACCATTGTTTTTAGGTAATTGTTAATTACTTTTGCATGGTATTGGTTTTTTCTTAATTTTTTTACATTAATTTTACACATAATCTGGTTGTTCCAGCAGTTATTTTATAAAATGTGAGTGATTAAACATTTTCTTATAAAGTTTTACAGTTTTTTAGTTAAAACAAGAAGATCCACATATTGAATTGCAGATTCTAGATTTCTAAAAATCAATAACTCTGGCACAGGGATGTAAATCAATTAAAATCTATCATCTCATGTTCTAGATAAACTCCCTGAGACAAGTTTCTAATTAATTCTATACAAATTGTATCTCTCAACCTAATTATTATTTGTATTAAACTTAAGACTGTGTACCATGTAAGTTATTAATGTCCCAATACAAAGAAGACATTATTTATGTATAGTTCAGTTTTCTAACCAAATCAAATTGTTTGTGATTTCTTGTTTCAGGTCAGAATTCCAGCCAGCGTTTCATTGGTGGTTATTTGGAAACATAACAGGTAAATACTTCAGCTTGTTTTATTGTTAATTTACCCAGATCAAATGATATTTAAAAAAAAAACCTTAAAAAAAACCATTCTTTAACACATGTATGTTATCATTAGAAATAAACTGACCTGATCCGTTTTTCCTGAACTAAATAATACGCTTTCAAAATATTCAGGTGCAGCTGAAATAATTGAAGTATTGAACACTGAAAATTTCAGTTCTTTTTTTTTGCGTACAGTAATGATGCTATGGGCCACACTACGCTGATCTGTGTGGTTTGCCTTGTCATGCCAATAAGGTATCCTGAGACAAAGGGTGTTTGCTTCACTTATTGGATATGAGTGAACTGAACCGAAATATAGATCAGAACCTCAATCAAACAAATAAACCTTAAGTATAAATGATTAATTACCTTTTGTTTTTCTACGTGTAGGGTTCACAGGTGTTCTGTTGACGGCCGTGATCTGTATAATCTATGTGTTTGCCACACAAACTGCACGCAGGTTCATCTTTGGGGCGTTTTGGTTAACTCATAAGCTCATCATCCCACTCTACATCCTGGCAATTCTTCACGGAGCCTCGGTCATTGTACAGAAACCACTCTTCTTCGCATACTTTGTTGGTCCAGCTATTTTACTGACAATAGATAAACTGGTTAGCTTGAGCAGGAAGAAGTCTCCAATCAGCGTGGTTAGAGCAGAACACTTACAATCAGGTAAATCACTAACACAAACTTTGTATAGGTCAACTGTTTAATGATATCTATAATCCTGAAATTTTGACATCAACTTAGAAACATTTATTTTTTTTTTGTTTGCTGTCAAAATTGGACTTGAGTGTATTTGTTCTTTGACAACTTGATATTGACAATATTTTATGGAAAATGGCGAGGCAATCTCTTTAAAAACACATTGCAATCTGAAACTTTCCTTGCAACCTTGATATACCCAGTGTCGACTTGTTAGTCATACCTTGATATCTTATTTGTTGACGGATTAGTATTTTTATAGGATGGAAAGACTTTGTATGGATACCAGCTTCTTATTTTATTGAATACCACGTTTTATTGAATATATCAAGCCTTTCCATCTTCTATATACTTCACGCCCGCGGGCTCAGTGGTAGCGAGTGCACTTCCTGAACTGAACATGCTTTGATTTACTATTCACGGGTTCGAGTCAGCCTTTCGACCGTCAGATATATGAGCGAGTCACATGTTGTGACTCCGGCAATCGCGGGGTTGGTTTTTACGAGGTTTCCTTCCGGTTTTCCACCATAATAAGGCTGTGTATAGTATGAAGTGGACAATCCGTCGTCATATAAGTGAAACACCCTTGAGTATGACGTTAAACCCTAATCAAACAAACAAACAACACAATTTCAAATGCACATTAAATGGACATAATGCTGCATTAGAACATTCAGTTGAAATAAAGACAATGAAAGTGGAATTAGTGAAAGTTACTTAATCTAAACATTGTTTGCTCTTTGATGTTTTAGATGTGACAATGATAGAGTTTAAACGGCCTCCAAAGTTTGAGTATAAGTCAGGTCAGTGGGTGCGAGTGGCGTGTTTAGGTCAATCACCTAGTGAGTACCATCCTTTAACTCTGACCTCTGCCCCCCATGAGGACACCTTATCTGTTCACATCAGAGCCCTGGGTCCCTGGACATGGAATATCAGGAACCTCTTTGATCCAGATAACCTTAAATATAAACCATACCCCAAGGTGAGTAGAATTTCTAAAATCCATACCATCACTGTGTGCAAAAAGTTAACATTATATTTGTTTTCTAAACTTGTTTATTATCTTTCTTATTACACTTTAAGCCAAAGTTTTATATAATACACAAGTATTAAATAAAGTTTTATACTTTGTACAAAAAATAAAACATTTAAAGAGGAAATATCTGTCAGACATGCTGTCGAATGTAGTAGGATGTAATCTCATACCAGAAATGTAGTTCTATCAGATTTCAAAGTTTACATCATTTAAACTCTATACTTTTCATAATTTAAAACACGTTATTGTCATGTACAACCCAGTGTCATGTTTAAACATTTTTTCATAAGTTTGTTTTTAAAAGTATCATATTAACTTAAAAATATCACATTTAATTGGCAAATCAGGCCACGACCCTGTAAGGTAAACTGTCAAGTCTAACCAAGAAATATTACCGAATATTTTCAAATCACACTGATGATATCTGCATAATACATGTCATGTACTGAAATCCAAATATAAAAACTTTTACAATCTTCTCCAAAGCCTTGAAAATACCATTAGGCTCTAAACAACATTGTTGCCATTTTCACAAGGACCCCATTATATCCCAATAATCAAGCACTAGAAAAGAAAAGAAAATATCACAAAGCTGAGAAGTTGCAAAGACTGGTTGTATATTTGTAAAAAAAAAATATGTTATGGTATAATTTCTGATTATTTTTTTTTCTCCAGTTATATGTGGATGGCCCTTATGGAGCCGGACAGCAGGATTGGTACCAGTACGACGTATCCATCCTGGTGGGAGCAGGAATCGGGGTCACGCCATACGCCTCCATTCTTAAAGACTTTGTGCACATGTCACAGATAAAAAGCACCTATAAAATTAAATGTCAAAAGGTATGCAGATCAGTCAAAATAAAGAGATTTATGTAACTTATATTAACTTGACCAGTAATTAGTTTATAATAATTCAATATGCAAAACTTGTGTATTAAGGATAATTCCCTCAGCTGTTAATACTTCTCTCACGTGTATGGTATTTATTATTTAAATTCACATTCCTATATCATTCTTGTATTGTTTAGAAAGTTTTTGGACAGGAATTTTTAATAAGAATAGAATGTATATAGAATGTCAGGATATAATTTGTAGCAAATGCTTTTCATCAGGCCCAGGCAATCAACTGCTGTCACCACATGTTTTTTTGTCAATTCTTATCTCTATGGTTGTCCATTGAATGTGGAATATTGTGTATTCATTTTCAGCTGTATTTTGTGTGGGTAACTGGCAGTCAGCGTCATTATGAATGGCTAATTGATATCCTTAGACAAGTGGAGGATGTAGACAAGTCTGGTATCGTAACCATTGATATCTTCATCACACAGTTCTTCCAGAAGTTTGATCTACGAACTGCTCTATTGGTGAGTATAGTTGAGGGGAGGGTGGGTGGATCTTTTAACTACAGACTTGACTACTATCTCATCCCAGAGTCTTATACATCTACCCTGCAATGCCGCAAGCATTCTGTCTGATGGGGGTAAAAAATTTCTAAAGTAACTAATCAACCGAACTTATTTTTGTTTTAATTCTTTAACACACCTTGATGGTAGTGTAGCCTTCTTTTCCCCAGAATAGGTAAGGTTGACTAATAAGTGGTCAATCTGTTTTTTTTTGTGAAGTTCATGTACCTCTTAAACAAACCAAAAAAATCAATACACTTATGAAGATTTCCATCAAGGAGGATCTGTGTTGGGACAGCATATTTGTGCGCTGTCCAGTCATCTCCCAAATTGTTTGAATTTTTAGTACCAGTAGGATACAATAGTTTCTCTGGCATCATCTCTTGTGTTCAATTAAGCTCTCTGATTTTCTTGTCGCGCTATATCCATTTTCTTATTGTATCTTAAACAATGGGTAATACACAAACTACAGTCAAATTCTCCACGCTGCCATGTGTAGGTACTGTAGGAGTCAGCTGCCAGTGGTCGCAGAAAGGTATATATCTGTATTGTGTGATGTTTATATATCTGTATCCCTCGGGTTATTTTATAAAAGGAAGAAATGATAAGTCGATGCCATATTTAAGTATATTTAAAGGTAGCCATTAAAGGAATATAGGGATTATTTCTGTCAGGTGTTTCTCTTTAAATTGGAGATGTGTGAAGCCCAATAGGTGAAAGAAACCGCCCTTGACTGAATCGCAACAAAGGAAGATGAAACAGAACAATCACAAAATGGAAAACAGACACACAACAAAGCTGGTCCTAGTGACCTCTAGTCTTAGCACCCGTCCCACTATGAAACTCCTTTCCAACAGGTCACCAACCTGCTTGGATTTACTGTTCACCGGATGGAGTCTGCCTGTCAACCATCAGGTATATTAGTGAGTCACATGTTGTGGCTCTGGCAATCCCGGGGGTGGTTTTTACGAGGTATTCTCCTGGTTTTCCACCATAATAAGGCTGTGTACAGTGTGAAGTGGGCAATCCGTCATCATATAAGTGAAATTCCCTTGAGTACGACGTTAAACACCAATCAAACAAACAAACAATCCAACAGTTCACATATATTGTAAATAAATGTATGACTTTCCTTTTTCAGTATATATGTGAGGAACATTTCCAGAAGTTATCAGGTGGTAGGAGTGTGTTTACAGGCCTTAAAGCTAACACACATTTTGGTCGCCCTCAATTATCAACAATGATGGAGGCCATTCATAAATCACATCCACAGGTAGGCTTATTGGATGCAACAAGCTATATTTACTATTACCTCATTTGTATAATTACGAAGTTTGAAGGAAATCATTTTTTGTCAGTTATATCCTTAGTTTTGTAATTCGTCTTTAGATATAGTGCCTTGTAATCTCCTCACAATCTTCATTGAGTTTTATTTACACTTATAATTATGCATGTGATCATCAGATCCATTATCCCCGTGTCTACTTAAAGATTAGGTGGATTGATTGGTGTTTAACACTATTACCCTTTTATGCATTCAAACAGCCATAAAATGGCAAGTGTTTTGTGCCCTCTGGCTATTTAAAGGGAAGTGTGTTTGAAGAGTAGCAAAAAGGAATGCAGTCTTTACTCTTTGCAGGAAGATTTCAGTATCAAAACACCACACATTTTATGGTTGTGCTAGTGCCAGTTATTGTTGGAAGACACTGCTGTCACATAAGTGAGGTACCTTAAACCGGGCATAAAACACTAACAAATGTTGCAAAATTAATCTGCCCCCATTGCTAAGCAAAAAATAATGTCTATACTTAAAACTTACTACCCTCAACTCAGATTTGAGGATAGATTTGAGGATTTGAGGAAGAAAGAAAGGTTTAAGGAATAGCAAGGAGATAGCAAGGAAAAAAGAAAGGTTTGATCAATATACCCTTTTCTAAAACTTGACTCTCACTTTATGTTACAGGTTCGTAAAGTTGGTGTTTTCAGCTGTGGTCCACCAGGTCTTACAAAGGGAGTGGAGAAAGCCTGTATGGAATCTAGTCGATCAACTAAAGCTTTATTCGAACACCATTTTGAAAACTTCTAAACCTTCCTCAATATATCGCCATTTGTTTATATACTTTTAAGCTGGTATTTGTTGACAGTTCAAACATTATAACGTAGTTTGGTGAGACTAGATTAGGGTCTATATTAGTGAAGAATACTCATATGACATCAGCTGACCCATCTCAACATCCTTTTTGTGATCATTTATTTGATATTAATCGTTACTTATGCTTTGATTTAAATGAAGTTTTAATGTAAAGTTAGCTTTATGTGCAAGTTGCTATTTTAGTAAGATCAGTATTTATTCAACTCTATGGAATATACCCCATACAAGAGTTAGTTAATTGAGTTAAGTTTTAGAGGCATTTTCAAATTGGAAGACTTTCAATAAATATACACAATTCATTTTCTGAACTACTTCTCCTTAGTGTGAGGGGATGAGTTATGCTTAAAAGTAAAGTCAAGATAAGACACTAAAATGAATGCCAGAAAGACTTTGTTTTCTAACTATTTACAACAAAACAAATCAAAAAATAAACTTCAGTAACATTCCAATATAAGTGTAGTACTAAGTACAAAACATTTACACAAGAATTATATAACTACATTTGGGGTTCCGCTATCCTGACTGATACTTGGAAATATTGAAACCATATTGGTTGAATCTGTATGACAACTTATCATACATCACTGATTTTAACAATTAAGACTTTTTAAGGTTTCGCCCAAGTTCATATCAGACTGGTTTTCAAAGGGCAACTGGTTTCTACTGAACCACTCACCATAGAGAGAATTGGCTGTTTTTATCTAACCATTATACTGTAAAAAACTTGTATGTGCATTGCAAGACACCTGTCTCGTAGGAGTGAAATGAACCTGCGGAGTACACTACAACACCTCACAGTGTCTTCAGATTAAATTTATGGATCTACCTAGGTGTTGTGGGATTCAGTTTAGGCACATACCTTTGTCTTTCACAATTTATATTTTTAAATGTTTTTGAAATGCATTGTAACCTCGTTCATTTGAGAATATGACAAATTTGGTGATAAAGCTTGAATATAACCTTAAACCTGTTTGATGAGTCTTTGTTTGCTGTATTGTTTGTAATTGCTGCCTGTTATCATGCAAAACGCATTAGCCTCCCAAGATTCCGTTTATTGAATCTCTAAAATAAATGCAAAAATTTTATGCATCCAACATATATAGTTATTGACAATCACAATATGTAAATAGACTAAAAATAAACACACACAAGGTGAAATAATATTTCTTCTGTATATTTTTGTTTTACTATACAATAAAATCTTTGTAATATTAACTGATTAGTTATGTTTTTGTCTTCGTGAAATTACCATTGTCCTTTTAAATGTTTTGTTGGTTTCTGCCTTTCCACAACACTGAGTAGTTTTACAGTCTTGTACTGTTTATTGATAAGCAAACATCTTCTGATAGTGTCCAACAACATTTGAAGATAACCTTATCTTGCATTGTTATGCTAAAATATATAATATTGCGGGGTAAATTTTGTTGCCAGAGATAGACCACAAGATGGTCACCTTCTCTACTTTCGCTTTCATACACAGTAAGCATATTTGTCACACAAGGAGCCCACGTTGACAAATTCTGACCTTTAAAACAACCTTTTAAAACCGCTTGAGCAGCTGTGTCCCAACAGAACTGGACATACATTGATTGGTTAGTGTGCCGGTTGTGATCTATGTGATTAGGCTCTACTTCAAAGTCACACCAATAGCATTGGTCTGGTCGAGTCGGTAGATTGTACTTTAATTCGAGGGTGCCTGGTCTATTTCCCTGATCAATCAGACAATAGTCACGGACATCTGGTGGCAGAGGTGCAGATTTTCGTGTCTTCATGTCAACATACACATATCTTAATGTAGCAGACGCCAGCTCTAACATGTTGTCAGCTCTATGGATAGTTTCCTTCAAAACAAGCGATGTGTTGCCACAGCTAAGCAGACTGACCAGTAGTTTGAGCGGGGCTTCCTCTAAAGAATCCATCTTGGTGCTGAAAGAATATTGTATGTATCTCACAAACAGAGACATCCCTTCTCCTAAATGAGTCCTCATATTTGCCAAGTTAAGAATCCTTATAGCAATGGTTCTCCCTGCTTCAAAAAGTCTGCTTAATTTCCACAACTTAATCTGACCTATTCAGAAATAAGAAAACAAAATAACTTCTGAATAGAAGCCTTGTTTATAGTTTTGTAGGTGTGTAATTTAATTTACAGCATTTATTTTTCTACAACATGTAGGTTTGCAGTTGGGCTTTGATGTCTTTCAATTGTATTTTTATAATTGATTGTTTGGTGTTTAATATCATGCTCTAAGGCATTTCGTGTATATACCTAAACAAAATAGCCGTACTAACACCTACTGCATATTTACTTTATAAAAAGAACACATCTGCAGTTGTTACTCCGTTCTAGCCTGGATCTTCACAAGAGCCAGAATGCATACATAAGACATCCCAGTAACTAACATTTTATTTGTATATGATAGAATTGAGCAGCCAATCAGAAAGCTGTTCACTCATGACCGTGTTTTCCTATTACCATTCTAGTGGAAATGAAACAGGGTCCAGTATTACAGGTTCAAAACATAGGTAAATTATGTATCATTAGTTAATTGTAAGTTTAGGATACAATTAATTCATTATCTGATATTTGTCTGCCAAAATAAATTACCTGTTAATTTGTCCCTATAAAGTTGCCAGTCACTTACCATTATTTGTGAAATCCAATTCAGAGAATCCGGGGAACGTCATCTGTGCTACTCTGTCCTTCAGCTGCATTTCCAATGCCCTGCCCAGTGATGGAGCAGACATCTCGTCAAAATCTTCTGTTGGACTGTTTATTGGGGCTCAGAAATCAATGCTGCAATCAAGCCCTTATTTTAATGAAAATTGAGAAAAATAATTTATCTAAGGCCATCATAAAGTCAAACTATTCAAGCAGTTGATGCCAGGCTAAACTGGATTTCATTTGTAGCCATGCACACTTACATGTACATGTATATAGCCATTCAATGTTGAGTGTTTTATTCTGTAGGAGGCTCAGGGGTGTTTCACTTATATGGCAGCGAGCCAGTTAAGTGCTCCAATAAGTATAGCAGGTTATTGGAGGGAGCTTCCTGTTGCCCTCAGAGCCGAAATGTTACACGAAACTGATCTGTTTTACAGCATGCTTGTTTTGCATCTTGTGATTGTCCAGTGTTGTCTTTGTTACCAGTTGCATTTTCCTACAATTTGATGGTTTTCCTCCACCCACTTGGCTGACAAAACCTAAAGTATGGCATTGAACCCCAATCCAACATTATTCAGCCCTCAAGTATGGCATTGAACCCCAATCCAACATTATTCAGTTACTAAAAAGCCAGACTTAAGACAACCATTAAATGTACATTTTTTGCTCTGTTTTAAGCTCAAGAATTTACTACTTACATGCCTGATTAATAATTATAAACAGTAACACACCAAATTAAACATGGGAGGTGTTTAAGATTATTGTTAATCCAATTCTAAGTAGACATCCTGATTATTTGAAATGTATACTGCCTCAAGCCAGAGGGCCTTTTTGAATGACTTCACATTCATTTATGTGGGGATGTTTTTCCATGAAATAACAGGTTAACATTCGCTATCATTTGTACCACTGGATTATTAGATGCTGCTGATCTCACTCTGGATTGTGGTCGGCCTATTACAGGAAAAGGCCTATTATTTTATTCAGATGTTTAAAAGCACAGAAACCAAATGGAAAAAAATTATTAATCTGAGCCTAGCATGTGGAATAGTCTTGAAAGAGGTGAAAATAAATTGATTGATTGATTGATTGGGGATTTACACCATAATAAAGGGTATTTCACTGATATGATGGTGGTGTATTCTTACAATAATTGACACTAGCATTATCAAGATGTGAAGCTTTTAAACAAGGGGTTCATAGAACACCGACAGCTTGCCTAGCTAGGTATTTAATTGAAAACTGCACTTAGATTGATTGATAGATATTTAACGACTCAGACATGACAA
>JARFOD010126017.1:0-14136 GCA_031763545.1 Mopalia muscosa
GTTGTTGGTCTATGGTGCTACCCCTGAAATACCGACACACTGTCTAATCCGACATATTTCCATGGTCCCGTGGGGTGGCGGTGGGCACAAGTTTCACTGTACATGAATGACTAACATGACCGATCAGGCTTTCCCTTGGGTTTGATGAGGTAGGATTCTGGGATCAGCCATTTTTAGGGCTATGCAGTCAGTTTGGGCCTATAGAGGCTGGCACAAAAATCTACAGTGCCATTTTCACTGACTTTAAATTTCATTTATTTCTGACTACAAGATTGTCCACTTTTCACTCTTCTTTATAGTGGAAAACTGGAGACGTCGCCATCTTTTGATCAAATCTACATTGGGCAAGTACCTGTGTTTACAGGAGTCTAATCTGGCTTTTCATTGGACAATTGAGCCATTGATATTCCATGAACACAGTGCTTTACATCATTGAATCCTTTTAGTGTACTAAAGCTTCAGTGGCTAAAGTTACACAAACTTGAGCATACTCACAAATCAGAGTCTAAGCTTCAACTCTTAAGATCATACTCCCCTAAGTTGTGCTCCTATTCAGTGGTTAAAAAATGTTTTGAGCATGTACTTAGTGGAGTACAAAATTAAATGCATATTCCACCATGCATATGTTCATAGGCTCTTCTGTCAATAAAGGTAAAAATGAACTACAAACTTTTCCAGCTGCTTCTAGGGAATTTTGTTTGTCACTGATAAAATGTTTTGACCATAGTAAACCTAATTTTTTCAAAATTGGATTGAATAAGATATGTGGACCATCTAATTCTTAAAACAACTCTGCAGTTCGATGAATACGGTCTTGAGTATGAGCCCAAAATATCATCTTGAGCTTACTAAAAGAACTTTCATAACCTCTGCCCTTAATCTAAACAAAGGCTAAAAAATAAAGGGTGGGTAAAAATTTAAAAAAAAAAACACAGGGTGGGGCAAAAAAAATAAATAAAAAAATACAGAGTATCTTATCCAGTCTTATTGGTTTAAATCCTGCTTCCAATACATCAATGTACCGGTACTACACTAGCATTATCCAGAAGAATGGTGTAACCACATACCCAATATTGTGTCATGATACTTTCCTTTATCCAATATATTTGATGCTATGAATTTTTCCCTAATGAGTAACATTGAGTGATTGATTAATTGATTGATTGATTGGTGTTTTATGCCCTACTGAAGAGTATTTCAATCATATGATGGCGGTGTATTCCAACAATATTGAAACCAGCACAACCAAGATGTGAAATGTTTCCAGAATGTCTGAAAGCTAATTTGCCTCCGGTGCTAAGTGAGGACATCATTGCTACTCTCCAAACAAACTGCCCTTAGCCCGATAGCCTACTGAGTAACAATTTAAAGGTGTATTCAAATTGTCCTGAAATGTGACCTTGGACATTAATTGGTTATTTTTTTTTTTTATACAGGACAGTTGTACTCTCACTAATGATCGACAATATTCAAATTTTTTTTTATAACCTCTGATAAAAAAAAGCGTACCAGAACATGGTTACTTTTATTCATCTATTTGAAATACTAAAGTAGCCTTAATCTTTATACAGATTATGATTGTTTTCCGAAAAAGCTGTTTTTCAGATATAAAGACATTAAAACCTGCAATCAGAAACGCCCCCAAATGACATGACCCCATTGACTACCTTCACAGTAACCCTGATCTGGTCATTCTCTATAAAACCACCACCTTTTGTCAGGGGATAAAAAACAAAAGGATTTGTATATGGAGAACATTACACAGGGAGGTTTGATCACCATAAATATAGCTTGAGTGAATGGTTGTAGTAGAAAACCCACGGGACAAGAAGCAATAGGTGTGTTATTCTTTCAACATTCACCGAGAGCAATATTGATGGTATTAAAACTTCACTGCAATGTTCTAATCTTTGTAAAATCCCCATGCCAGAATAGGATTGGGTACTCCGTTTAATATAACTACGCCTGGAGGAACTATGATTTATCAATGTTGTACGCATTAAAATGAGATCAGTTTCCCAATAAGAATGTCAAAATCTTTATCTGTCCCTCTGGGAACTAGTTTTGACTTAAACCCTGCGTATTATGTGTGATTCATTTTTTGATAGAGTGTGTGGTTGTTTACACTTGACAACTTGAAGCATGGCTAATTGAAAAAGACTGAAAATGAGACTTTTGTAGCTATTTCACGTTGTCAACTTAACTGTATATCTGTGTTTGGTGCAGTGCATTGAAATACTCCATTTTAATTGTCTGATGTTTGTAGACATCTCTCAAAAAGTAATGTAATCCGGACAGCGTCAAAGTTCAGAGAGTAGTAACAGAAAGTGTAAAATCCCTTTTATCAGTGAAAAAAATCCTGATATTTCGTTGGTTTAAAAATAATAAATGTAATCGTTTGCTTATCAGTGAGCGTAGACAGTTAAAGATGTTATCTAGTTTACTGGGAACTAAACAGTATGATGTATCAGCACTTATCTGTGTTGGTCAGTAAGAAGGTTATTTACTAGAGACAGAAGTCTATTAACGAGAAGTATGAAAGCTCCTACTTAGAACCCATATCAACAACACTTAGGTCATTTCTGTTCAGCTTTTTGAATGCTACACAGGCCTTTAGTGTACAGTATAGCAACTCGGTCAAGAAACAATAGGAAAACTGGTCTAATTCAAAATAAATACAATAGCAATATTTCTAGTGGACAAAGATTTTTTTCAGTTTGTCTATGTGATAAATGCTCTTTAGGTTAATACTTGAGGCCCAATCATGTCCAGCCTCTATAAGACTTTAAATGTGCGCATAAGGTGGATAAAGCTGACTTAAAGACCACAGCACAGTTGATATGTGATAAAAGGTAGCTGTATACTTCTAGTTGATAAACTTCTGCTAGAAATGAGCGAATGGACATATATGATTATGGCACTTATAACAAAGAGCAGTACATGATCTCATCAATGTGTACAAAACATTTCCTAAGTTTCTGGATAATTTGAAAAAAACAAATAGTTTTTTTATTATTATTTTTTTTTTTTTTGGCCCTTCACAGTTTGATTACCATATGAAAATGAGTAAGATAAATTCTATAAAAAATAATAAATTTATCATTGCATTCCAGAAAGACAGGCAAACTTTTTGTACACATTCATAATCTACATGCTATTTTTAAATATCCACCACCATTTGAACCATATTTCCTACTTATTATGGACTTTATTAACAACAACAAAGATTTTAAATTGTCATTTTAAAATAGTGATTTATTTACAAATATCACTTAAATCGTTGAATAAATATATTTATGACAAAATTTAGACAAATCATTACAATACAATTCATGTTTTACGGATAAGAACTTTTTAGTACCTCTGCATATCACACAGAACTAATGCCTTTCACTTATACTTGACACAAAGGGGATCAATATGGTCAAAATGGTGGTGGATTTTTAAATTTAAAATGTAAAATTCTGAAAATAAAAGGTTTTCATGCACTTGTGACTTTTCTCAAAGACGGCACTTACTAGAACTAATACTGCAACAGAAAGAAATTTTTTTCAATTATTTTTTTAACAAGTTGGATCAATAAGAAATTCTTAGAATCATATAGAAAATATTCCAGTTTGGAAAAAGTGCAGTCTGTTGGGTCCTTAATATGGAACCTCTCTTAACTTTATAATTTAACATCAGAGAATTGTGAGTCACAGATATAAGCTGAAAATTCCACCAGAAAGTCTTATTGATCCCTATTGTGTCAAATTTACAAATCAAAATAATGAAATGCTCATCCTCAAAACTCTTCTTATCAACATGGCAGTGACGTTAAACAACACAAATCCTTGACAGTTTTTTGGACTCAACTTTTGCTATAATCAAATAGAAATACTTGAATAAAGCTATAGAACTGTAAATTATGAAATAAGTTTGATTCTTTCGAAGGATAAAAAAACAAGAGTCTATAAAACAAACTAAGTTCAAACAAACAAATCAATAACAGTCAGAATCATCAATGAGATAACAACAATGCTCTCCATAGCATCCAAACTTTTGAAGCTAGAGTCAAAATAAAACTTAAATTTAAAGGAAAGTGGTCCTACAGAAAATCAACAAAATGAAGATAATATTGAAAGGATTCTAACATGTTTTCAGATAGTTAAATGTTAATTTGGTATATTTGCGATTATAATTAAGTTAAACATAGAGATTTGTAAGCTCTTCACTCCTCCCTTCATGTAAACCCAAAACTACTGTTCTTTATTTTGAGATCATGCAAAACATCTATACCATCGATAATTTCAGTCAACCTCACGAATATGCAGGCTCCAGATGGTTTTGAAAAAATTGTATTTCCTCTTTAACATCAGGACAAAACTTGTGGAATTTGTTGTCAAATAAAGATATGAGAAAAACAGTCCGGAGACTTGGACAAAATATCCACATTTATCATTAAAATTCCAATTGGTACCCTTGTTAGAATGGCAAAGTGTACCACAACTGGCAGATCTATATGAGCAGAGATTGTTAAATGACACCTAGCAAACTTTCATATAAAAATAGTGTTAACATAAACAAATGCCCTGAGTTGTAACTTCATCTCAGAAAATACATGACAATGCATGAATGCTATTTATAACCAAATTGGCTTTGAACGGTGATTTGTGCTAACTAGTGGATTAAATATTGTATGCCATATGAACACTAACACACAGGGTTATCAAAGCTTGTAGATTTGCTTGTCCAACAAGTTGTAACTGATTGAATAGTGTGTCAAACTTTGTAAACAGAATTTCTCTTTAATCCACTTGTAAGACAAATCAACGTTCAAAATAAGTAGTTTGGCAATATGCACAGTAAGAGACGGACTGACATAGAGCTGGCATAAAAAGATGTTTAGAGGCAATAAGCCTGGGTTAAATGATCTGAGGAGGGGGATAACTCTTCTTGGCTGTCCTAGAGTTGGAAGGGGGAGGTTCCGGTGGGTTTACCAGGCTACCAAAACTGAAAAAAAGTACAAACTACAATTAGTTTCATAAAATAGGACAAACAGTTCAAGAAAACATAACCTGTCTGGAGTAGTCTCTTTCACAAAGTGATGTTAGCTTACCTTAAACTTTACTAAAACCAGTGATCTTTGATAGCATATAATTTAAGTTTAATGTAAGACAAGATCACTTTGTAAAACAGATAAAAGAAACTAATACATAAATATGTAGCCTTGTTAAGATGCAATTCCTGAATTGAAAATTTGGTAGTTCATTGAACATCATTCTCATGCTATAAATTTAATCTACACAACGGAAACTGAAAAATTATTTCAAGCAGAATTCATATTGGCTTTGTTTGAAATCCACTGGATAATCTTACTGAAGAAAAATAAATCGTATTTGACACTGAAATATAAAGACCATTAGGAATGTTAGATAAAAGTTTTGCTTAAACTGAAAAATAAAAACATTAATTAGCAACTGAAAAGAATCATTTACAATGTCAATAACATTTGTTAACATAGAGGAAATTGAAATTAGTACAGTTATTCAAAGGGTTAAGATGTAAGTAAAGGGAGAGGCAAATTCTTTAATTGTTGGAAACAATTCATTAGACAAAGTTGAACTTCATTGGCCTGTTTGAATGAGGTAAACAGTGTACTCAAGAGTACTTCTCTCACTTTTTTCTTTAATAATGTATATTCTGTTTGGGTTTTTTTTTGTTACAGTGGAAAACCGAAAGAAAACCTAGTTAAAATCATCCCTGCCATTGACGGAGCCACAACATGTGACTCGCCCATATACCTGATGGTCAAAAGGCAGACTCGATCCAGTGAACAGTACACTGAAGCAGGTGCAGTTTAGTAAGCAAACATGCTACCACTAAGCCATGGCTGCGGGCCACAAGATATTTTGCAATGTAAACAGAATTAGTAAAAGTTACACTAGTCACATCATGCGGATCTGATTAAAGGTTGTGGCTAGTGACGTCATTTAAAAAGAAAAATGACTAAACTGCCCAATGCTTTGTAGACATATGTTTATAACGCTATTGCCTTAAAAATATTACAAGCGTCAGTCTATAATGTTTTTGTTCTTTTTATACCTTTTGTTACTCATATGAATTAGCTACTAACGATTCTTACCACCTAGAAGTTTAATTTCTAGAGTCTTTTTGATTAGTTGAACTGTAAAACATGAAGACTCACCAGGGCCACATAATTACTATATCATGCTCTAACAATTCTCACTGCCAAGCATCAGAAAGTCTGGGAAAGGAATTATTTCTCATATACACCACAATCAAAAATATAATACAAATGAGAAATACAAGTCTGAGAACCTACGCCTTCACAAGTGAACATTACTCTGGCGAAAAATGTGCCTGGAGATTATCTCTACAGGAAAACCTGGTCATGTACATGTACTATACAAGACAAAACGGGATGAAATTATGACAGAGATGAAATCATTAAGTGGTGTTTAAATCATACCCACAAAAGACTCAATCATTAGCCTACTATTCATAGATATACAAGATTTTTCAAATCAATATAATCAGAAAATGAGACACTTCAGCGATAACATTCTTCAAATTAGAGTACAAGATTAAATCTTTAAAAAGTTGTACGAAACTGTGAGAAGCGAGCCAATATAGCCATTTTCATTGATTTATGAAACTAGCAATTTCTACAGAGTATCATATTAATCATGATTTTCTTTTTAGTACAGATACTTACAAGCTCCAGATGGAAGATTTTTTCTTTGGGACTAGTTCAGGGTGTTCTCTAGAGGCCCTGATCATCTCTGTCCACCTAACAGCTTCCTGTAACTCCATCAACCTTTCCTTGTACTGATTCCTCTCCATGAGTACACGGGCCATCTCAACACGGGTGAACCTTTTACGCTGAGCCATAGGTACATCATCCTGAAACACAGACAACCCTTAAGTTATACCTCTTCCCTCGACAGTTGTCCTCTCAATGTGTTTGTGGACTATTACAATGAATGGCTCTAGTTAAACTGAGTGTTTGTTCGATTATTTGGGGTTTACCCTGACACTTAAAATTATTTCACTCATATGATTGCATGTGAGCCCAATGGTGGAAAGAAAACACCCTAGACAACACTGGCAACAAACAAAAACAGGACAGGACAAATACAGGACGAAATTCAAAGGCAACACAATCAGATCCCTTTTATGTTGCCCCCTAGCTTGAAAAGCACCCAAGCAACAGGACGCTCCCTCCCAAACCCCCAACAAGTAAAACTTATACCATAAAGTAAAAGTTTGTCGCAAAAAGGCAACACCCTGGTATGAGACTGACAGAAAAACAATTTGGACGTAACAGTGTGAACTACCAGAAGACAAATCAGGAACCATTGCATCTGTGGTAAGAGAGAACAAGATCTATTTGAGACACCAGCTCTGTCCTCATGGTCTTTAGGATACTTCTAGATTTATCAACATATTTTATAAGTTTAGAATAAAAGACAAGACTATCGCTAAACTCAATGATGTGAACAATTGATCAGTTACTATTAGCATTATTTCCTCCACTTTCTCTGAAACATAAATATTGTTTGAAATTTAGTTTGCTCTGACCTCCCCTTCAGCATGACCCTCGTTTGTTTTCTTCTCTAGCTCTTCCTTTGTTTTCTTGAGATCATCTTCAAGTTGTGTGATCCTCAGCTGTAAACGACTTTTGACCGTCTGTAGTGAGGTGATCTCTTCTCGTAGTATCTCCTGCTCACTGGAAGTTAAAAAGACAAAGACATATTCAGATAACTGCCATAAAAAAACACTGTTTTTTTTTTTTAAATCTGTCCACTTTTATGGCTTTCATTTTGAACTTATATGTAGTACTTGTGAATCTACCTATTTATTTGTTTGTTTGTCTCAATGGGGGCATCTGTCCTTTGGACACCCTGAATTGAAAAATTATCTCACTGGGACACCCTGATTTAAGAAACTTTAATATGCAGGAGATAGGGAAACTGTTACAAAAATTACAATTTTGAGCACCAAACTTTTGATATCCGGATAAGCCTCCTCCTTACTAAAATTGTTACAATTATGGTTAACATAGCTAACCGGGTAAAACAAACTTAGGTTTATTTTGCGATCTGTTATCTTACCTGTTAGTAGATAATTTAATGAAAAACAAACATTCCTGTCCATTTATATTTAACTTTAAGTTAAAGGGTGAACATTTAGGATAATGACAAACTGTTGGTGATTCAGATCAGCTGGAGTACAAAATAAGCATTTGACTGTTTCTCCACACTGGGATTGCCCTTCAGTTAGCAAGGAAATACATTCTGCATAATATAAACCTCATCAATCCTAGTCACCTCTTTACATATATATATAAATTTGTAAATTAGGCTGTTAAATTTAAAATCAAATTAAGGTTTATTTAAGCAATATTTCTTGGAGACATCAATCATTTGGAAATTCCATAATACCTTGTGAGTTCATCAACTTTGGCTATTAAATCATCTTTCACAATATTCAAGGCATTTCTGAAAATGAAGATATAAATTCTGATAAGAACAAAATTTTTAATAGGAAAACATCTGAATAAATAATAATAACAGTAATGACATCATTAGATTTTAAACAGATTTAATCATACTGTAGGAAATCCAGGATTTTTTTTTAAAAACTGTTAACAATTAAAAACTAAAACACAGCATTCACTAGAGAATAGTTCATGTATCTTTCCCAAAAAATTGCTTCAATCAAGTTTGACCCAGGAAACCTAGGGAAAAGGTTCATGAGGCAAGCTGTTTCTGACACATCATCTTCTTTATTCCTGACAAGTTGGTTGGGGTTTTGAACCTGGTACTTAAGGCTATTTCACTCATATGAAGGCATGTCAGTCCACCCTTCACACCACTGGTTACCAAACTCTCAAGGCAATACAATATGAAACATCACAAAGTAGCTCAGAGGGTACCAGGGCAGCCAAAAGCTATCATCCACCCACCCATATCAGTGTATTACAGTTATTTTAATGGCAACTCAATATTACAAATAGGGATGTTAAACAATTATCAACACTGAGACATATTATTACTTACTTTGTTGCTAAAAGTTCTGTGTTCTCAAGTATCAAATTTTCCACTTCTTTTCCCATACCAACTGAAACGTAACAAAAACCATATTTTCATTAGTAAATTTGATAGGAGAGCATGACCGCAATTCTTTGTTGTATTCTCTTATTCTTGGTTAGTTTTGACACACATGAGACAAACAGTATTAAGTACAAAATCATTGTGCACAATATAATATACTCTCATACCCATGCTAGACAGAACAAAGGGCAACAAAAGGTGCTTTATATTTTCTTGCATTATAACTGTATTATTCACTGTACAAAATTGATCTGAGAATAATACGAATGTGAAAGTTCATAAATCTGTAATTTTATAATAGAACATCAGGGTAACTATCTTAAAATAAATATTTCTAGTATATTGAGGCAAGTTAAGTATAAGTTGGTAATCCGTATAAAGAGATATTGTAAGTTTTCTTAATTTACATGTATATTAATTTTGTATTATTTTGTTTTAATTAAACACTTGTTTGAAAGGAGCTACTTTGACCATGGGAATTTCTTAGAATCTTAGATCGCATGCTTCCAAGTAAATACAGTAACAATGTCACAACAATTTAAAACACAAAACAAAATGCAGCCCCACAGGCAGCCACATCAACCTGGACATAATATGGCCATGCAAATCAAATTCATATATTTCAGGTATATTAAAACGGCGCTATGAATTCAAAATAAATATGTTAAATTTCAGCATTTTGTATATATATGTATGTAGTTTTTTTTAGTTTGAACAAAATGAATTATCATAGCCAAGGTTATTTCTTTTATATAGGTCTCTAAATTGCTACCAATAGCAGCGATAAAAGCTGCGCCCAAATTAAATATACCCAAATTATGTGTGCCCTGAATTAAACAGAACTCCTTTAAATGCATCTCTGAACGATGCTATATCAAAGGCCCTATGCGGCCTTCAGGCGATGTTGTCTGTGTTAAGCACATCTAAAGGCCGGTTACTAGTGCATGTTATATATGATGAGGGTGTTGACACAGTACTCAATTAAGTAGTCTTCTTCAGTAAGGGTAGCATCAATATTATTTCCTATAATGATGGGGAAAATACAAACTATTTCTTGAATTTTGCAGTTTCTGTAGATTACAGCAACCTTTCGGGTTATTCTGTCAAATTTAACTCAAATTTGGATTGTTAAACTATCCAACTGCATGTAAAGAAAGGATTCTCTTATAAATTAGCAAAAACAGTCTTTTTCAGTGGCCAGAACTTTGTATGGCTTTCAGAGTGTACAGAGAAACTTTGTTCATGTTACTTTTGGCCCAACACTACTATGGTAGTGGGGGGGGGGGGGGGCTTAGAAATGCTACTCGTTTGGAACAGAAAGGCCCCTGATCAATTACCCAGTTTGCTGTCCATGTCAGAAAAACTCACTTGCTTTACAACAAGAAAACCTCATGTCTGTAAAGCTTACATCTCGAATATGAAATGGTCCGCAGTTTCAGAATAGGTCAAATGTAGCTCCTTTCAAATCAGTACAGGTAAATTTATACAGTTCAAAATGTGGAGTACATATAAGATAGAGAGTCCTCTTACCAAAGAAGTTGTCACTGACTGTAACATCCAGGCAAAACGGAGAAATTAATAACGAGAGAATATAGGATATTAGTCAAGGTTAAACATACATCTACATCGATCATACAACACATGAATTGCCAACTCCAGTTACAAACATTGCTTCATCGCTACAAATTTTAACATATACTCCAAATACTGATAAAATATAGTGTGAAGTTCTGTTGGAACTGCAAAACTAATCGAACAGTCGCAATGATCTTACACCATGATTAAGTGATAGGTTTAAAATTTTGTAGTATAATTATATTTGCTTGTTCGTTTGCTGAACATAACACAGTTATTTCTTTCATATTGGGACATAAGATCTCAGGCTAACTGAACATCCAGATGCAATGAAGGAATCCAGGTAAATTCCAATTTATAGATGACACAGCTGAGAAATAAGCGACCACCTATCAGTTACAAAGGTGTTCTTTTAACGAATCTACAACATGTGGTTCCCGTTTTTGGTAATTCATGTATTCAATGAAGATGAGTAAATATGGGTAAATATGACATCCCTAGACACTACAAAGCTCTATACAAAAAATGATACACTCCAATGCAAACATGCTGGTCACATGGAATAAAAATTTGACCAAAAAACAGTTTTATAAAAAGCAGACATAAAAACTGCTTTATACAAAAAACATGTGCTATAATTTTCTGGATTAATGCTTGATAAAGTCGCCTATTTTGAAGCCATAAGCATATTTAAATGTGACAAATGCATCCTTTATTGTATTGAGCTAAAACGACAACAGAAGGTAAAATAATATACATGTATGCAACTAATATACTTTATAGCATGGTAACATTTGATTGAAAGCAAAGATGTACATGTATGTAATGTTTATTAACACAAACCAATCATAAAATACAAAGTTAAATGAAACAGAAGATACTCAGACATGTTAACCACACATATAAAATGGATAAATATATTATATTGAAACCAACACCCCCAAAGAACCACATGACAATATATTAGACATTAGTGTTGCAGTTAGGGTTCATTGAAAGACTATCAGATTCTATGATTGATCGATTGATTGATTGATTGAGATTTCCAAAACATTTGTTTGACTTTTTTCTTTTTTAAAATTTACGCATCAGTCACCACAAAAAACATTATTCCATGAACCGACTTGATTTTGTTTGAATGGGGTTTAACATCGTACTCAAGGGTATTTCACTTATATCACGACAGATTGTCCACTTCACCTTGCCTTAATACGGTGAAAAACCGAGAGGAAACCTCATAAAAACCACCCCCGCGATTGCCGGAGTCACATCATGTGACTCGCTCATATACCTGATAGTCGACAGGTGGACTCTATCATGAACTAACTTGAAGTAAAAGCATTACCATTATTACATTATGTGAGCTATAGAACCCTACATAAAGCTAACTAATAAAGCCAGACTATATTGGAATAAAGAGAGGGTAAATTCTATGAAAAACTGCCTACCAATTTCTCCATGCTCTCCTTCATCTGCTCATTAGCAGGGTGTTCAACAAGCAATGGATAAAGTGGTAAGAAAGAAAGGAAATTAAAACACAACAAACACATGCAATAACACAAAATAAATTGAAAAATACAATAAAAGACGTGCAAACAACAAGCAATATGAAAATTACAACAAATAACTTTCTACTAAACAAATCTCTTTCTCTTATTTTCAGCTTGACAAAATGATTGATTGATAAACGAATGAATCAATTGATGTTTTGTGTGGTGCACAAGGATATATGTGACAGCAGTTTACTGTAACAGTAAATACCACATTAACACAGCCATAAGATGATTGGTATTTTACTCTGATTAGAAACAAAACTATTATTTTTGTTTGATTGTTTTTTTACACCATACTTTAGGGTATTTCACTTATATGATGGCGGTGTATTCCAACAATAATCGACACTGGCACAACCAAAAAGTGAAGCATTTGCATGATATTGGAAAGTTAGTTTTCTTCCAGCACTAAGTAAAGACAGTATTGCTACTCTTCAAAGAAACTGCTCTTAGCCATAGGGCTTTTTGCTTTTGTAAACGTTCTCAAATATTTTCACACTTTTGGACATCTTAATCAAAAGTCCAACCAGATTATTACTGGAAGATTTCTTGACATTGCATTTTTTTCTCTTATGAAATTGTATGCTAATTTTGAAAAGTCGAAATGGGATTGCCTGGAATTTTGAATAAATCGTCACTAACAAATAAACCATATAATCAATGGTCCATTTTTATTATCAGCACTATTATTACGGCATTCGTTTCAGCCAACCGTAGACAAATGTAAAATCTTTGGTTTGGATGTGACATTTTTCGCAGGAATTTTATGAAATATGAGTGCTGTGATTATTAATATTCCTTTGAGAATGTGAGATATTTATATTGTCAATTGCAAGTAATTAACTAACCTTAATGAGTTATGAAGTACCTCTCTCAGTGCCATTAACATGCTTTGTTATTTGCACACTACAAGATCTACTAGGTGTAGTATTAAACCGGTGTTTAAAGTTTGCCTATACCGTTAGTGAGCTTTGGCTTTCTCTACTGGTATTCAAATTAAATATAATATCAGTAAACATTGCGTTTATTAAATTTAATTCAATTTTTATTCCACAATAAAGTTTAACAGAATATACTTAGTTGCTTTTCAATGACTTAGTATCAAACAACAATAAATTACAGAAATGCAACAGCAAAACCATGATAACCACCACATACATTGGCATCACAACCATTTCATACTTCAGAGAAAAACATGAGAAAATAATCAAAGATGACATACCTGAAGATGCATATTCACCTGGATGAACTTCTTTACCTGATTACAACATTGAAACAATTTCCTTTAATTGGTTACTTACAATACATGTCATCAGCTGATCAAGCTGGAAGACATGCCTCCAAATGAAATGAAGCGATATTATAATAGATTCAACAGTCCCTGAGAATGTAATGAAATACTTGCTCCAAAAGTAAAATTAAATGATTGTTTAGTCAATATACTGAACAATGTCCATATATATGACCTATCTGTATAATTTATTTATTTACCATTTGTTCGGTGTTAATCTCAGAGGAGGAAATCTTCTAATAGCCACCTTACGACATCCAATGTTTCTGATTTACTTCCTACTTATAAGTCAAGGAATCGGATCCAAATGATCTGTTTGATAAGGTAATAATCTTTCTTGTTTGAAAGTTTTTAAATCCAGCAAAAAATTAAACTATAAGGTTTGTTTGTTTGATTGGTGTTTAATGTTGTATGCAAGGGTATTTCACTTATATGATGACGGATCGTCAATTTCACACCGTACACAGCCTTATTACGGTGGAAAATCAGGAGGAAATCTTGTCAAAAACCACCCCTGCGATTGCCAAAGTCACAACGTGTGACTCGCTCATATATCTAATGGTCGACAGGCTCACTCGAGTCGGTAAATGGTACATCG
>JARFOD010126028.1:0-14136 GCA_031763545.1 Mopalia muscosa
ATCTCACAGATTGAACCAGACAGTTTCTAATTAAAATATCAAAACACAATAGAAACATACTTGTTTTGTGAATAGACAGCTTTTGTCTCTGCCAAATTTTGAATGTAAGCCATAATGGTATTATCAGGCCTGTCCAGTGAAATTTTTAAACATTCATGCCACATCAAGCCATTTTATCCGACACTATTACATACAGAAAAAAGCTTAATTCACTTATTTAGAAGCTTAGAATCGAGTTCGTCCGCAATTACCCGCTGTTGCTATTTTGTTTTCACATTCTCCTTGTCATGTGACGCTTAATAACCCAGTTTTTTGGGGGGTTGTATCAAAATGATGTCATGTTACAGCATGTTTGTAGGCTCTTCTGTTTTTTTTATATTAATATTATCGTTTAATGTTTACCACCCGTGCAATTTTTTGTTACATCCCCTTTTCTCTGTCATCTACCATGAGGTGGTGCGTTATTGCTATCTGAGTAACACAACCCCTGAAGAACACATTTAACAGGGAAGAATTGATTTGCAGCAAATGACATTGTTGGATGAAATTCTGCAGAAAAGGTTAATAATATAAAATTTATTGTAGTCAAAATAAATAGGGGGGGACCTACAGCTTCACAACCATACCATTATTTCCTCAGGGAATGAGAATTTGAAAATCAACCTACAATCAATCAAGTCAATCATTTGAAACACTGTATCAGTTTGGGGAGAGCAGCTAGATCAGATTAACAGTGATTTCGTGTAATTACTTTAACACATATCCATTTTCATCTCAAAAACATGGGAAAAGCAGGTGTTATTGAACGGAAAAAACCTGTCCGCAAATGGTTGTTCACAGTAGTCAATTAGGCAACTCTTCTTCCCTGGCCTATCAACAGTATGATCCATTAAACCAGATCCACTCAAGGCGATCTTCTCAAGGTGATCTTGCCCAAAATCTCTGTTTTAAAAATATTCCGGAAGCAGTCTGACACTTGAGCGAAAAATGTACGAGGCCACTCAAAACACTCACCACAACCAATGTTGATTTAATTAACTCAACATTTGGCCATCTTGACAAATCTACATAATCAACAGACTGAAATCATTCACATTATGGAGAATTCCTCATTTCACCTCTCCTATCAAAATCGACACCCTGAATTGAACAATTGCATCATTTAGACATCCTGTTTTTAGCAAAATGATCATTTTTAATACCATAGTTGTGATTTCTGGCTAAGCCCCTGTCCACTGGTGGATTTTACAATAATTATAAGAGATCTGATTTGTGTAAATCATTGAGGTCTACACTGATTGATTGTTATTTGTTGTTACACTGAGTTGAGCGCTGCTTTACTGTATAAGGGTACATCAACCAGTACAACACTCAATGTCTCAATTCAAGGGTTTTTCAATTCTTGACTTCATGACAGTGCAACCTTAACAAGGACTGCAGGTTTATGTTTTCTAATTTAAACTGTTTGTTAATAATCTGCCAGAATAATTACTCTTTCAAAAATTCCATAAGTTTGTTGCTTCATCTTGAACAAGCCAAATAAATTAGACCTACATGTTACACATCTAAGTTAAATTTTTACTATTTCAAAAACTGACTACCAGCACAGAAAAATAACTAAAAAAGTGGACACACTTGCTGCTTTATGTACACTGATACTGGAATCTGTTGTCATAGTTTTACAGGAAGCTATGAGCATACTAGACAAAGCGTTATTGTCACGTCTGTCACAGATGTTTATGACTCAGAGTTAAATTTATTGTGATTATCATCCAACGATCATATATCCAAAGTATTACAAGAGAAGTTAACATACCCTACCAATATTCATTAATTGTATAAAGGTTAGACTTTGTTCGTCATACATATTGATACCCATTATTAATTCAACTGAAATTGACAGTTACAAGAAAACATGGCCTGAATACTTGTTTCATAAGATCGAGTGACAGGGCAAAGTTTCACCAAACCTGTATACCTCTGTCTCAGCTACTGTTATGTCAGATAGAGAGCATTACATCATGGTAAAAAGATCTGATTTTTTCCGCTGCGATTTGTAAATTGTCCTGATGCTATTCCTAGTGTGATATACAGTCAAACCCGCTTTATTGCATAACCAAAATGCCACGTGTTTGTATGTAATAAACCGATCTATTCAATAAACCGTGCTGATAGAATTGGGAAGTTGGGTTATCTCCCTTTACTTTGCATTATGTTGACTTGGTTACCGATCGATCTACCTGTACGGTTTACTATAGTAAACAAACAATGTCATTTTACAAGATTTCTTGATAAAATGAAAAAGTTGTTTTGATCACATTATTGGTATCATATATATATGGTAGGTAAAATAAGTCACGTGACCACTATTTTTGGACTTCCGGTTCTTGAAGTATATTGTTAAACGCGGATTTACTTCACAAGTACGAATCCGGTAACGCGTTCTGCAGTAGTTTCATAGATTTGACGTCATTTCCCGGTCAAAGTTTATAGCAAAAGTGATGTTTTCAAGAGTGATCTGAAAGAAAACGGCTTACCACAGTAAGCTCACTTTCCTATTTTAATGTCAAGACTTACAAAGCATTAAAGTTAAAAAAAGGTTCAAAATTTCAAGTTGCGATTTTAATCATATTTTAAACACTTTGCATTAATCATCTTCAAAATTTTCAGGGATTGAATTGGGTCTATGTTTTGATTTTTAACGGTTAAAATTAATGTCATAATTCAATATATATGTGTGTTAAAGTGAAGAACCCTTTGTCATACGGATTTGTAATAAGTATTTTACTTTACTGTTATGAAACAGATAATATTTGAGAAAATTGTGCCCTTTTGTGGAAACAGTTAAAAAGTTGTAAATTCACATCAGAACTGTATTTTTCATTACGTAAAACACATACCACAACATTTTTCAACAAGTAACAAACTGGTCCGGATAGCGCATAAAAGAACACATTCTTCTAGTAATCTGAAGGTCGACAGTTCGATCCCACCTAGATAAAATTATTTTTGTTTATCTGTTTATATTTCTGTCAAAGGTGCAGTATAATAGCAACACAAAGCTTTGATTTTTTCAGGGAAATCTATCAACAGTTTAAGTAAAATTTCTCCCATCATGTACTTTCACTGTATTTAAAAGTTTATGATGACATATATGTCCGAGTTATGTCCCCTTATTCCAAAAAAGATATATGTAGCAGATCAAAATACTTACTTAAAGACTGTAAATAATTAATTAAATATTTCTGGCTCTTCTGTCTCCTGTGTTCATTCGTTGTTGGTTTTATTTTTTAAGCTTTGTATGTGAGCTTGTCAGGCTTATAAACAAATCAGTGGAGTGAGCCTATTTGATGTCTTAGGCCCGCGGCTGTGGCTCACTGGTAGCGAGTGCGCTTCCTAAACTGAACCTGTTTTGATTTACCGTTCACTGGATCAAGTTTGCCAGTCGACCATCAAGTATATGAGCCAGTCACATGTTGTGGCTCTGGCAATTGCGGGGGATGGTTTTTACCATGTTTCCTCATGGTTTTCCACCTTAATAAGGCAGTGTGAAGTGGATAATCTGTCATCATATAAGTGAAATACCCTTGAGTATGACGTTAAACCTCAATCAAACAAACAAACAAATATTTGATGTCTTTAATAGTCTAATAGAGGTAACAAAGTATGATAGTGAATACTAAACCCAATAAGGCTAACCTAAGAAAAGTAGGAGTCATCAGTCTAGAACCAGGGACTGATGGATTCCCTGTTGCCATGGACATTTACCTGCCAGTAAAAGTGGCAAAAAAACATTATTACTGTTTTCTTTGATGGAGCTAATTATATTTTTGCAGGTGGACCGTATGGAGTGTTTGCTGGGAGAGACGCCTCTAGAGGACTGGCCACATTCTCTCTCAACGAGGAGGCAATTAAAGATGAGTTTGATGATCTGAGCGATCTCAATACCATGCAGATGGATAGTGTCAGAGAATGGGAAATGCAATTTACAGGTGAGTTTGATGATCTGAGCGATCTCAATACCATGCAGATGGATAGTGTCAGAAAATGGGAGATGCAATTTACAGGTGAGTTTGATGATCTGAGCGATCTCAATACCATGCAGATGGATAGTGTCAGAGAATGGGAGATGCAATTTACAGGTAACTCCAGGGATCTAGCAGACCTTTCTTCTAGGCTGTTGCCAGGATCAAAATCAATCTATCAAAAAGGGCAGTCATGATTAATCAAACTTTTTGATTAACAGCACTTTACACCTCTTCGTTTCCACCATAATAAGGTTGTGTACAGTGGACAATCTGTTGTCATAAACGTGAAATATCCTTAAGATGATGTGAAACACCAATCAAACAAACAACCAAACAAACAATCAGACATGTTTTTTTCTTTAATATATATGTGGGCTTGTATTATGCAATTAAAACTGCATAATAAAGTAGAGTAGGTTTATTCTTGTCTATTCTACAATGCATTGATTGTACTGTCAGTCCCTATCACTTTGCTGCTGTTGTCTCACAGGAGTGTCATGGTAATGTTTTAAAATTTTGCCCGGGATGCCATTTAACACAATGTTAAATTCGGGGAAACTTTACATAACAATGTCAATTTTAATCAGACTTGTCCTTTAAAATGTTTAATTTCCCGACTGTCTCGTATCCCTACTATTCGAGATTACTGGTGGGCAATTCTCTATGCTTTGTGGATTTGAAGAATTGTCCTCTGTTATCCACTAAAGCACTAAATCAACGGAAAATACATCTGACATGGAGATTACCAGGGAAAACGCAGATTGTACAGATATGCAGATTGTTTCACATCTGATCTGATGTGAAACAATCTGAGCCAAAAAAAAGGTTGAATTAAGGGATCCCTAGTATCAAATAATAATAATAAAACTTAATTGTATTTTGTATGCTTTTAACTGGGCTTCATAAACGTCCAAATGTTGACTTTTTGTAGTGTCTTATTAAATTATTTTTTTTTCGTTTTTTAATGCCCAATTATTTATTTTAATCATTAGATATGGATTCTGAATTTTTTCTTTTAAATGACACATTAAAATGATATCTCAAATTGAGTTTATTCTCCAGCCTAACTATCCATTTCAGTAGTTAAACTGGACTTCTATGAAGCCCAGACTTTAAGTGACATAAGGCAGGAGCTAGCTGAGGCATAGCTGACTAGACATAAGACATAAATTGACATAAGACAGGAGCTAGCTGAGGCATAGAGATAACCCATTAACCTGTTGTTCTTGTAGAGAAGTATGATTATATTGGGAAGTTATTACGACCAGGAGAACAACCTGCGGACTATACAGACACAGAGGATGAACAAGCTGAGGATAAGAAAGATTCACCAGAAAAGAAGTCCCAGTGAAGGCCCCTGTCTCTAGTGATGTAACATGAGGATGCAATAGAGGCATGGCACCAGAAATAGACTGAAACAAAATAAATATCAATTTCTCTGTCTGAAAACTGTGAAGGGGTCAAAGCATGCAAGTATTGCAGAAATTTTAGAAACAAAATTGCTTTATTGTTACATTAAAAAGTTCATGTTAGTTAACACATCTTCTGAGGCTGTCTGAAGGGATTTTTACCAAATTTACACGGCAGACAGAAATCTTTAGCTTTGGCTTACTTTAAAATGCTCTGTATTTTGGTCCATTCTTGTTGTTCTCAATATATCCATGGTCTCTTGAACATCAGTGCTGTGGGCCATCATTGTTCTCATTCTAGAGGACAGCATTTCTCATATGTTATCTTCATTTCATAATCACTTCTCTCTGTCATGATAGATACCAAACTTATGCCATTTGCTTCAGAAATAATTATGTCTCATGCCTGGTGTGTCAATTTGCAATTTGTGCTTATGAATAACCAATATGATTTGTAAATACATGTAGTTACTATATTTTTACAAATATGCATTAGTCAGTGTTTGGTAATTGTAAAATAAAGATTACCTGATTTAATTTCTGTTTAATTTCACAGAATGTTATTTGCCTATTACTATTTCACGAGCATTGTCTTAACTGTATACACAGGCAGCTTTTAAAATTGGAATGTAAATATTGAGAATCCAATGAGAGAGAGGAGTCTTAAACATTTACCTTTGTACAGTGGGCTTTAATATTATCTCAACTATGATGAAATCTATGTGTGCTACTGTATAGACGTTTGTATGGACTAGAATGACTATAAGCTGTCACAGAGTTCAAACAAGGGTCAATAACTGGGATGCTGTACGTGTGTAGTTGAGTCAATGACTAGGTCGCACAAATACAAACTGTTCTAACCCACAATGTAATCTAGAGTTGTTGTGGATATTGGACTATGGGAAATGGGTTACAATCTTTGTGAGTACTGTCTTCACATCAGCACTGACGAAACACTAACTTTCAGACAGAGCAAACACTTACCTTTTTATAGTTGTGTTTACAGTTGTAGTAGACCACCTTCATAGAAGTGGAATACCAATATGCAAAAGGCTTTAAACTCTAAAGGATCAATTATATGAAGGGAAAGACAGTATTAGGAGTATGATGATGGGAGTTAAGTGCATGATTGGTTTTTCTCCCAGTTTCTCGCGTTACAATGTACTTCTCATGTACAGGCAGTCAGCCAACTTTTATCTTAAACGCCAGGTGATGTTTTGCCTAGAATAAATGATTATAAAGTCAATAGTGCACCTTACTGGATGATGACTCCAAAGCATCATATACAATACATGTAAACTGTGTTTCACGTTTCAACAGTAACACTACAGAAGTGGGCCATAAGAGCTATAATCGGGAAATATGTACATTAACAAACATATGCCAATAGGAAGTTTACAACCAATGGGTTATTATAACCAATGGGTTATTATAACCAACCAATGGGTTATTATAACCAACCAATGGGTTATTATAATTCAGTTGAAGAAAGCCTGAAGAACAAGGTAATGATTTGTTTGATAAAATTCAAGGCACATAGTGACATAAAGAAGACTTGTAAAATGTAACTTAACCCCATAACACACTGAGGCTACATGCAAGTAATGTTTTGAGATTATGTAATAATGGTAAAACAGGGTGTGTACTAAAAACAAATTTTAAGTTTCTTAAACTGGGATTATCATCTATGACTGTATTGCTCATAGGCAGTACAGGGGATTCCCATGTTTATAGTTCCAGATCAGTCAAATCTTTCAGTAATATGAGAGAGTTGAAGCTAAATTAAGCTAATATATATATATAAATATATAAGCAGTCTCTTTGGATATGGATATGAAACGCTTAATTTTTGCTCATATAAAATCTTAATTAAATAGCCTAATATTTCTTCCTTCCTATATAAGTTGGTGCATTGTGCTTCCTAATACCAACCCTGTAAATAAAATGTATAAATTGAACTAAATATTATCATCGTCATCGTTATCAAGATATTCATTTATACAGTTATCTATATTTACTCAATAATAGCAAATCTTTGACTAAATAGAATAGATATATTTCTTAAGTGCACCAAATAGAATATTTTCAGCCAAAAGTCTTGGTTTAAGATATTTTTACTGTTCAAGAAGAACCTGTGTACAGGATGTAACCTGATGTTGTATCTGCATTGGTGTCATTGTGTTCCATCAAGAGGGTTGTCGCTTTGTCTGGATGACTTGGTGTCCATCTTCTCTGGCCAAGGGTTACTATTCTGTGCTACTCTGCATTTCAACCCTTGGCGGATAATTCATGTACAATGGGACAAGCAATTGATTGGATGTGTAGGAACTTCTAAGCATCCAATCAGATGTTGTGCTATTAGAAGACTATCAGCCAAGATGATTATCTAGAGAAGGTGATACGCCTCCGTCTCGGTGGACTATTGGAAGAGTGAAATAACCTGAAGTAGTTAAAGTATTAATTCCACTTTACAATTCCTCAAGGTCATACCGCTGCTTTAAAGGATGAGCACATCGTATTTTAATTTACATGTACTGTAAACTAGTTCAGTATTGTAGCGTTAATAAGATTTCATTTATGGTTGTGAGTAGGAAAAATCTATCATACGCTCAGAATGTGATATTCGCTTACAATCTCCGCATTGTTCATCGTTTAAACTATTTATGTGTTCAAATTATGGTGGAAAATAGGACAAGAAACTGTATTTACGAATAATCCTTATTATGTCATTTTGTGAAGATTATCTTTGGTGGAGTTGTATTCACTTTCACTTTGCACTCTAATTACTTGTCTTTACGCTTTTAATATCTGGGTTAAAGAAATTAACAACTATTTGACAAACTATTGTGAATTTCTATTTTCGGCTTTTTTCTAACGCTTCAGCATATTACTCGAGTAAGTGATTAAAATTATGTGTGTTACCTCTGCAATTTGCATGACTGTAGCATGCATGTCAGTTAGTTTGTGTTCATAGATTGTTGTAATTATTATCAGTTAAAAAAATTACACTGTACAGATTCACCTATTTTCACTTCTTGAAAATATTACGATCAAGAAATTTGTAATAAAATATTGAAAAAGCAAGAAAATTGTTAAGAAAATAAAGGTTATTTAACCAGATGTCATCAATTTGTCTTTGGGTTTATTCTTAGAGGTTCCTACAGGAAAGGGTCGTTTGGCTAAGGGCAATTTGTTTGATGAGTCACAATGCTCTCAGCTCTGTAAGGAAACTAACTTTTCAACTTGATGGCAACACTTTAGATCTTGGTTGTGATAGTGTTAGTTATGTTGCAATGCATGGCTGTCATCTTCTCTAGCCAAGGGTTACTATTTCCAGCTACTCTACATTTCAACCCTTGGCGGATGTCCTGTACAATGGGGCTCGGCTTTCAAACTATTGATTGGATGTGTAGGAACTTTTATGCATCCAATCAAATGTTCTGCTATTAAAAGATTTGGCTGGTGAAAATGGCGGTAACTGTATACAGCTAGAGTTAAATAGAACCTTGATCGCTTTATCCTCCAGATGGCGTAGCTAAAACTCATACATTAATTATCTGCCAAGGGTTCAAATGCAAAGTAACTCGGAATAGTAACTCTTGGCTAGAGAAGATGTGTCGTCATATAAGTGATGCCTTTAAGCACCGCGTAAAACATCAACGCCTGTGATTGTTTACTGATGATGTGTGTACCGTTATGTATAAAGTTAAGAGCTATTCACCCATCATCAAACATGAATCATGGTGTGAACAACTCTCTGAACGTCTCACTAAGGTACAATGTTTTGTAGTCCTCCGCTGTAAAGCAACGCTGTTTTTCTAACGGGGCGATTATATTTAACATTGTGGCAGTGTTAATACGCAGTCTTCTTACACCTTTTAGAATTTCCACTGACAAGTGGTCAAGTATTGACTCAGTATTTCGGTTTATTATCAAACTATCATCAGGAGTCATCATCCTGATGATGGTTTGATAATAACCGGAATATTGAGTCAATATGAATTTTTCGTCCTTCTTTGGAGTAGTCACTTTACTCTATTACACATTTTATGTTTATACGTTTGGACAGTGCTTTAGAGATCAATAGGGTCAGGAATATATTCTGTTCACAAAGTACAATTAACGTTACCACGTTTTTTTCAGGACCAACCTTATCTTTTCCTCTTTGGTCTAATTTGAGACCAAACTAAAACTTTGTGATTACGGGCTTTTACCTAATTTATAAAACAAGACCAGGTATCTATTTAGATCTGATGTTGATTAACCTGTGACTCAAGAAACTTAATTTTATTACATTAAAGACGTTTTTGGAATTCTGACATCATGCATGGATATACAAGTCTGAACACCTAAATATGTTGACCACACTTCACGGTGTATAAATAGCTTTAAGCGTGTACATTAAGTCTTCGCTTCTGCGTCCCGTCTTGTTTTATCAGATAGCCTATACGACACTGGACAGTGAAATCTGTATGTACCGACATGATTTGTCAGCTCACCACAATTGATGTTCAACTCGCACTTTGCGTCAATCTCTCTTTCTTACAAATCCCGATGTTCAACACGCTCTTTGCATCAATCTCTCTTGCTGACAAATCCGGATGTTCAACTCGCTCTTTGTGTCAACCCTCTTGCTGACAAATCTGTATATTTGGCTCCTTCTTTGTGTGAATCTCTCTGGTTGACAAATCCAGATGTTCCACTCGCTCTTTGTGTCACTCTTGCTGACAAATCCAGATGTTCAACTCGCTCTTTGCATCAACCTCTCTTTCTGACAAATCTGTATAATTGACTCGCTCTTTGTGTCAATCTCTCTTGCTGACAAATCCAGATGTTCAACTCGCTCTTTGCATCTCTCTTGCTGACAAATTCGGATGTTCAACTCGTTCTTTGTGTCAATCTCTCTTGCTGACAAATCCGGAAGTTTAACTCGCTCTTTGTGTCAATCTCTCTTGCTGACAAATCCGGATGTTCAACTCGCTCTTTGTGTCAATCTCTCTTACTGACAAATCCGGATATTTGACTCCCTCTTTGGGTCAATCTCTCTTGCTGACCCACAAGCATATAGACGGTCTAGAAAAGTTGTTCCACCATTTGTGCTCCACCATTATAATTCCATCAGAGAAAAGGTGTTTCAAAAACAGTATTGCACATTTAGTTTTACATACCTTCAAAGAAAGAGGAAAATTTATCTGGCATCTCTTATAAAAGCAAAGGAACATTATTTTTTTCCAGAACAAAACTCTGCATATTGTTGGCAGCTGATTTAAAAACAGGGCAGGGTAAAGTAGAGCAAAATGGCCATACAAAGTTGAAAGCCCACCAGTACTGGACTTGAACTCTCTCTTCTTTTAAACTTAGTTTTTGCCACTTTCATGTTCCATAACTAAAGGCAGCCGGCCTATAAGCTGCTGTTCAGACCTGGAACTCATGGAAAGTTTTAAAATACTTGTTTTTAGGACAGAAGGTTCAGTATATATGTTGGGAAACTGGTGAGACTGTCAAAACCTAAAACAGCTATGTCATTTTTCATCACGAATTTTGCCTTTATATGTGCGTGTTGTTTTAAATTTTTTCGAAGATCTTGAAGCAGTTTTATGATAAAATGGTAGTCCGTCCCAGGCCTATAGGCCCCTAAACACCTGCACCACAATGAATAGCTGAAAATAAAGCTATGCCAAATTCTATTTATGTAAAGGGGTATACAGTTTTCAGCCACATACAGCAAAACTATCGCATACCATTCCATTCAGGCACTTACATTTTGACAAATACAATTGTGTGATGCTATTTTTTTCTTTTTATTTATTATTTTATTTTTTTTTTCTTTGTTCTTTAAATTTGTTTAAATGAGTTTGATTAGGTAACAGTTTTTTAGGCAAAACCTTTGTATAAAACTTAGCCTTTCGCAATTGGTCTTGGTTTCAGTTGACAAAATTGATTATTAACTTTACCCAATTCATGTATAATCAAAATGAGTATTGCTTATCACTCTCGAGCTTGAAAAACATCGAACTCGGGCCATTGGACGCTATACTGCTTCGAGTTGTTGGACTTCCCTTAATGGTCATTCTGAGCGTTGAATCACGCTCACTTATACATGTTACATCTGAAGTCTAGCCTACAATTAAAGTGACACAAGAATATGGTCTTGACTTGCAGAAAACTTTCATGTGCATCCCTCATCAAGCTAGAGCAATCTGTCAAATATTAGTATTTAATTCTACTTTAGGGCTATGACAAAATATACATGTACTAACTATAGTATCACTGGATCTTACTGTAAAGGGAAATAACCGAGTTGATATCCGGGCTCCTAGTCAAATCACCTGGAGATCATAAAACTTAATTAATCGTTTCATTGGTGTTTAATGTTGCACTCAAACTTTTCTCATTTATCTATGAATAGATTGATGGTAATTGACAAATTATAAAAACAGGAAAAAACCTAGCTCTTACCATGATGAGTATTTGGCAGGTCCACCGTTAAAGCCTTGGGCCACGGTCTATTTAGAAAAAAAACAATTTAATATCCCAGCCAAAATGTAACTTGTTCCACTTCCGACAATCCCTCTTATTAACATACCAGACACGTCTTATTTCATATCAATGTTATACATATGGGAAATGGTGATGTCTGTTATTTTGTCCTTTTTTCCCCTGGACCCCTGGTTTGTCATAGTATTGTATGATAAGAGTTTCTCAACACAAAAGCACAATATTTTTCCATTTTCATCGCTTACAGACAACTAAGTATACTGATCATGGACTATATATATATATATGGACTATCCAGAGAACTGATCACGGATTATACAGAAAACTGAGTATAGGCCTACTGATCACGGACTACACAGGAAACAGAGTATACTGATGGTGGACTGTACACACAACGGGGTATACTGATCACGGACCACACAGGAAACAGAGTATACGGATCACGGACCACACAGGAAACAGAGTATACTGATCACGGACTACACAGAGAACTGAGTTTTGTTTGTTTGTTTGATTGGGGCTTAGCATCGTACTCAAGGATATTTCACTTATATGACGACGTGCCAGCCCAATGAGTGAAGGAAACCACCCTCAACACCACTGGCAAAAATAGCAGGAAACCATTAATTATATATATTTTACAAAAGTGGGATCCTTAGCTTGTTTGTTTGATAGGAGTTGAACGATGTACTCAAGGGTATTTCACTTATATGACGGATTGTCTCCTTCACACAGCTCCTTTCCTAATTTTGGTGGAAAATGGGAGGTAAAAAGCAACCTTGCGATTGCTGGAGATACATCGGGTGACACACTCAATATACTTGATGTTTGACAGACAGATTTGATCCTGTGGAAACCTTAGCTTTTCAATATATGTATATGTATACTTTTTAAAAGTCTTTCAATGAAGTTCATATAAGAAATCTATTCTGCCAAATATAACATTATTTTTATTTATTTTGTCGTCGGCCTTCTTTCTGGCTCAGAAATTTTAATAGAACTACTATTTTGTTTTTTGTTGATTACTTTCACTTTAACTGCCATTGCTACTTATCAATGAATGGTTCAATATAAATGTGTTAATAAACAAACCAATATGTCTTCCTAGGTTAGTAGAGAGACAAATATCCATGAGTTCGCTCCAGAATTGATCGACATCGTCACAGCTTGTAAAGGTGTACAGCTTATTTGGGAATGGTTCGTCTGTGGGAGGCCTTGTAAACATGTAACCAGGCAATGAGGATGTGGTGTTACATAGAGTGGCATTCTTGTGGACATATATGAACATCTGAAATTTAATTATTAAAAATGAATTTTAAAAAAGTTTGCAATAGTAGATTTAACTGATTGAAAGCAATCTTAAAACTTTTAGATACAGTCCCTCCAGCCCGAGGTCCTAAGATTGAGTTAAAGAACTAGTGGATTATAATTGTCACTCCCTCCAAAAACTGGTCCTCATAATTGGAAATGGACTGTGTTTTAGAATTGTTATTTAACAATTTGTCTGCCACCATCAGACCCAACCACATTTAAAGAGAATCAGAATTAAAATACTATTTGGTTATATAATAACAAACCTGTCCCTTTTCTTTGTGTTGTTGTTGTCCAAATGACAGAAGGCCAATTTGGCACAGCTGCGTAAGAATGGTATGAAAAACGAACACATATTTCCGTGCATATAATAATTGCTGGGAGATCTTAAATGGTACAGCAAGCAAAGGATAATTCTGTTTCTTTGGGTCATCTAACATTTCCAATAATCCAGACACCTGTTTTAGAAATAAACAAAAAAAATATGACCTTGTAACAAATCCAAATTATAAGAAAAAATCTTAACACACTTAAATTAACCAAACGTATGCTTCAATCTTTATTTTTTTCAGGAATTCTTATCCTTCTGCTATTATACCTTTATAGCAAACATCCAGTTTGAAGGGAATACTTAGATTTGATGTTGATGAGCTGACAGAACTAAAGAACCATGATAGACTCACCTGGTAAGGTATTTTGATGAGCTGACAGAACCAAAAGAACCATGATAGACACACCTGGTAACGTATGTTGATTATCTGACAGAACTTAAATAACCGTGATAGACTCACCTGGTAAGGTATGTTGATCAGCTGACAGAACTAAAGAACCACGATAGACTCACCTGGTAAGGTATTTTGATGAGCTGACAGAACCAAAAGAACCATGAT
>JARFOD010126039.1:0-14135 GCA_031763545.1 Mopalia muscosa
ATTTCACTATGGATTTTGAAACTTGTATAGTGCATTCTCAGCTGTGTACGCAGATATGCCAAATAGAAAAAAATCAGGGAAATATGCAAATTTCCTCACAATTATGTTAATTATCTCTGTATGTCCGGGAAACATTTCCGCCCTGTATCTTAATTACTTTTCCACTTAGGCTTTTGAAACCTGCTTTTTGCATTCCTCTGTATACGCAGATATGCAACGTAGAAAATGAAATCGTCGATAAAAAATTACCAACATTATGCAGAAGTTCAACGAGAAAATAGTCACGGAATTATGCAAATTTCTGCATATATTATTGGAATTAGCTTTGTCAAACTTTTTTTTTTTCCAGCTCTGTCCTGGGTGTGTTTCTTAGTTACAATTTAACTAAAGCGTTTGGAACTTGCACACTGCATTATTATCCATGTGCAGATGTGCAACATATATAACAATTCACAGAATAATAATGCAAATTTCTGAATAAATGATGAAAATTAGCTGTCGGTCATTTTGTTTGTTCAGACTGAACACTTGGTTTGGTCAGACTGAACAAACAGTGATGTTTTCCTCATTAAATTGAAATTTGCATAGTACATTCTTCTATTTATGCAGATGTGCAACGTAGTAAAAAATCACGGAATTATGCAAATTTCCCCCAAAATTATGCCAATTGTCTTCAAATGTCCGGAAAGTTTGTCCGGGCTGTATCTTGGTTACTATTTCACTATGGATTTTGAAACTTGTATAGTGCATTCTCAGCTGTGTACGCAGATGTGCCAAATAGAAAAAAAATCAGGGAAATATGCAAATTTCCTCACAATTATGTTAACAAACACTTGGTTTGTTCAGACTGAACACACAGTGATGTTTTCCTCATTAGGTTAATTTTTGGTGCACTGCGTGTAGTTATGGGTTTTTAGCACCATTTGGTGGAGGGGCGATACCGCTGTTGTCTACATTCCTAGGACTGTCTCTGAATAACGAATAACGTTAAATCCGTGTGACCTTATTACCGCGGAAGACATTTTAAGGGAGCGCGGCACTGCTGAGATATTATTGAGTTTGATATAAAAATGGACGTCGAGTGGCTGTTTTATGGGTCGGTCTAACCCAAAAGTGACCATGGAAGAACACGATAAAGTTTGTGTCTATATGGCAAGGCGTTTTATGACTTCTAACTTTATCCTACATATGTCGAAGTTTTACTTTTATGTTACTTATGTACAATTCTTTTTTACACGTCTGAAATTCTTTTTTACATATGTTGAAAAAATTTTCACTATGTGAAAAATCATTTCACATATGTAAAAATAAAAATTGATTTTACATTTGTAAAATTGTTTATAACATATGTGAATTTTTTTTCCACATATATAAAATAATACACAAAACCCTAACTATTTCACATATGTGATAAAGAACTTCATTTGTACATATGTACAAAAGAGTTGCAGTTATCAAAACTGAGAAATGATTTCTCCCCACAGTAAGGGACTGTATTCAACCTTCGTGTGTGCTCCTATAGTCCTGTGAACACTTTCAAGGCGAACGCAAATATGATATGAATATATTCCACATGCCATGCAAGTTCAGCCTTAGCAGAGGACATTAGGGCAAAAGTCGAAAGAGTTGATAAGGAAATGATCTCATGCAACAACAATAACAAAGCAAAAGCCGACAATGACTTATGTTATATAGAGGTCATTGAGCGCAGACTGCCAAAAGCCGAACACTCTCATATTTTTACAACCCAAAACGACTAAAACACAAAACCATACAATCTATTCTGAAAAAATGCCAATTACGGTGACAAATAAAGAGTGAATATTATATCAGGCGACGGGTTTGTTCTTATATAGGAGTTTTTATTGTCGTCTACATCAGTTTATTTTTCCGACGAAACAGGCGTAGCTATTAATGTTCACTACAGAATCAATCGAAATTGTAGGCATATAAAAAAAATCTAGTTTCCCTAATTTATTCTTCGCTGGACATTAACAAATGCTTTGCGAAACGCAAAGGGTGGGTGTGCTTCTGAGCAGATGTACAATTTTTTTTAGCTAAATACAGGTTGTGAGGGAGAACCCTGTAGTTGAGGCCGTGAATGCTTTTATTTTACATATCTACAAATGAGTTCCATTAACCTTTTTATCTTACATAAGTCAAAAATATTTCAATATATGTTGAATTATAGTTTACTTTACATATGTCGAATTCTTATTCACAAATAAGTTTAATTCGTTTTAACATATGTAAAATTAATAATTATTTTCCATATGTGAAAAATAATTTCACATCTGTGGAAAAGAATTACATATACGTGAAATTGTTTTTGCACATATGTTGAATTTCACATATGTGAAAAATAATTCAACATGTGTAGAATAAAAGGTAGAAGTGATAAATGTGTGTCTGGGTAAGGTTTTCCAACTTTATCGGAAAATAAAGTGCCGAATCCTGATATCGTTCTGCTATTTCTAAAGGTAAGGAAGCTTCAAATATCATAGCTAACTTCTCACCTTCTGGCTAAGGGTGGCTTAATTAAAGTATAGTTATTCTGTCCGCTCTGGAGGAACATCAATTTCTAACAGAGCCTTTGTATATAACACTTCACATTATAGCTGTTTTGTTACCTGTTTGGAAGTACACGACCGTCATATAAGTGAAAAAGCACTGCTTTAAACACCAATCAACAAATCAATCAGTCCGAACTTGCCTTTCTTTTCTATCTGTATACACAACTATCTAACTAGACCACATCTCGATCTGCACTGCCCTTTTTTAACTAACCTTTCTATGAACTCTTTAAAAAAAAAATTGGACCCAGAGAATGGAATAAATTTAATGAAACATCGACGTCCATGGCATCGATATCAATATTCAAGAAAAAGAAGTAAAAAAAAAATATACTTATTTTATCTATTGTGGTCATAAAAATCGTAATGCTGCTATAGACGGTAATAGGCAGTTTAATTCACTTTTGCTGTCTTACCCTTTTCTGAAGCAACATATTTTATCACTTATATTAGTCTCTGGTATAGGATCTGCTGGTAAAACGTGTTGTTCATTTTAAACACCTCTCTGGTAAGAGATAGTGTGTACAAATTCAAGTAACCACTGCATATTCCGTCTTTTAAAGAAATTATGAATTATTGTAAAAGCTTAATGTTCACATTGGCCAGTCAATTGATTAAACTTATAGTCATTGTATTAACACCAATCAATGAGTATACATTAAAAGACATGTAGTCCCTTTATTACACAACAATATTCACTCTCTTGTCTCTGTGGTTGTTTTGATCTACATGTATAACGAAATGACTCTCAGTCTCTCCGGTGTAACATCGTCTCTCGATATACCTGAGAAGCTGCGACATGCATCTAGGATTTCCTGGATTACAATAATTGAGAAGTCGTAAAATCCACATTGATACCAAAAGATTTACCTTCACCACACAGCACTGAATGCTACCCACAAATATATTATTCCATACCTCGGGATAACACTGTTCAAAGGAATAAATTACAAATTCTCTGGGATGGTAAATAGGGTTGTCAAAGATTACAGAATGGAAAAAATTATGTTGAATATGACAAAATTCTTTAAGACATTGTTTGCAAGGCGGGCGACAATAATTATGTCGTTTACTGCCCTTGTAGGTAAAAATGTCAGCCATGCTTACTCGCGAACATACAAGAAAAGTGGTTTTAAATAATGATTAAATTCCATTTTGTAACCGTTAAGGACGATGTATACCATAAAAATCATGTTAATAATGAAATTAGTTCCACAGGAAATGCTACGGAAATGTAATAGAGTAAATATGGTAAGTTACAACTTGATGAAAGCATGCCAATAGCGCCATCATGGCACCAAGTTCCTGCAAATTCTGTTGAGGGTTCCTTACTCGACGGAGTCTTCGGTCCAACACATCCCATACATGTTTTATGGGATTAAGTCAGAAGACCTTGATGGGCCACTCCATGACATTGATGTCAGCATTCCTAAGAAAATTCCGCGTTAAATTGGACGTATGAGGTCTGCCATTATCGTGTCGGAATGTCAGACCTGGGCCATGAACTGCCATGAATGACAAACGCTCTGATATGAGCACTCGATCTCTGTATCCTGCTGCAGTTAGGTTTCCTTGAACGACCATCAGTCGGGAACGGACAGGGCCATTAAAGGCACCCCAAACCATAACACTTACCACCCCAAAACGGTCCACTTCCTGCACACAACACTGGGCGTTCCGTTCATCGCGCCTCCTCCAAACTCTAACTCTCCCATCAGCGAAATGTAAAGTGAATCTGGATTCGTCACTAAAAACGACACTATTCCAATCCGGCTGAGTCCATTTCAGATGTCGTTATGCCCAGAGAAGCCGTTAATGTCGGTGAAATTGGGTTAAAGTTGTTCCATATTTTGGCCGGCATGCATGTAGACGAACAGTGCGCAGGCGATTACGTATGGTTTGGGCAGTCACATGACCTCTAAACAGTTCATTCCTAGTGGACGTTGCAGTGAGAAATCGATACGCAAATGACGTAAGACGTAAGGTCTTCTAGATGTCTCGTCACACGTGGTCTACCCGAACGAGGTAGGTCTGCTGAGGTGCCAGTTTGTTAGAGACGTGTCCGAAGATCATGGATAGTCCGTCGACTACATCCCATAATCCTGGCAACGTCAGTGACTGACGTTCCTGTATTCAGCATTTGCCAATGGCACGTTTGCGTTGAATGTTTGACAGTCGTGGCATTGCAAATCAGCCGATAATTGACTATAAGCACTTGTTTTCCGAGATGTCACTCTACTGTGATAACCTGGGCTCAATTTCACGTGTCTCAAAAGTTCACGTGACTAGGAACACAAGTCAACATGCTTTATCCTTTATGTATGCTCGCACGAACTGCACGCTTGTAAACGTTGGAGTAGCTGTGTGTCATGATGTCTTTGACAACGCAATTACCTCTAATAATCATAATAATATCTCTTATATTAAGTTTCAAGAACATATTTAGAAATTTATGAGTGTGAAGTTTCTTTTTTGACTGAGTATATGTTAAGAAATCCACATAGCATATTTTGAATTTGTGGACATATAAAACCACCGGCTGACATATGGGCACCGTAGGGCTACCATAAGGCTGTCCTAGGGCGTCTGTGGTATTGCTGTGGTCGATACAATTATGTGGGGTACGCAAAAGCTAATTATAACTCAAAGGACCCTAGGGCAGCCGCACGGAAATGGCAAGTCCTCCGTGCGCCCGATGTATAATCGTCGTGGAACCACACTACGGCATGGCTACGGCGTGTCTAGTTGCACGCTGAACTTAGAAATAATAAAACTTGTCTCTGGGCCTTTTTACCGCGCCGACCCCTACGGCCTGAAAAAGATGGGGATACGCACTAGGGTGACCCTGAGGCCAATTCTGGGCCTCTGCGGCCGCAGAAGTTTTATTTTTGATTTTGGGGGTCTACGGCCGTTGTATCCTAGCATGAACTAGGCATAACAGATACTGCAGCAACTTTTGACCGATAATGTAGTAATGTTTTTTTCTAACCATGCAATATTGTAATAACTTTAAATAAAATATCATACAGTATCAGTTATAAGCTAGTGCATTATCGGTTAAAATGAATAGGGCTAATTCAGCCCTATGCATCGTGCTACGTCTGAACATACATTAATTTTTCGGGTATTTGATGTAGACTGGTTTAAAATCTCAAAACGGCGAATATGCCTTCTCCATTCATGTCAAACTGAAGATGTTTAGGGGCATGAACAAATGACGTGGAAACTGCATATTAAACGACACTTTGGATGGGGCTAATTTCTCTGTCTTAGTCCTACATTCCGCCGATATCAACCGATGGCGAACGTTGGAAAGTGATCCGCCGCTAGCGCCTGCCTCTCAAAACATATCTCTGGGTTTATTTTAAATATAAAAGTCATTGTAATCTAGCTCCCTCTGTCTCTTCTGACTTTAAAATATAGTTTTAATTAAATTCCTCGCCCGAATTGACAACGTTTACGTTATCTCCCTTTGCAAGAATAAGCTCGAAACCCGTCAGAAAAGAATTATTGCAAGTAGGTAAAATATTATTCATTGTTTTCAAGGTATCTAAAAAAAAAAAAAAAAGAAATAGAGAGACCAGCGATAGCGGCGGGGGATCATTTGCCAACTTTCACCACGGGTTGAGATAGGCGGGACTACACTTTCGAAGCTATCAGACCTCGCAGGATTGTGGGGCACGTTTCACAAAGCGATCTTAGCTTACGTTAAACGTAATAACCATGACGACCAGTAGGCCGTACAGAGGACATGAAGTTATCATGACAGTTACGTTTAACGTAAGCTAAGATCGCTTGGAGAATCGAATCCCAGTGGTCTAGGCAGACCCACAAGAGCCAGAACTGTGATGTGAGATATCGATAATTCTCACATTTTAGTTGCAAACATCAAATTATTCGTTCTGTAGCCAATTCAGCTTTCAAGAGATGTATGCGGTTAGCTGTCGATGACCTAGTTCGTCGTTATCCAATCACAGCTAACCGCATACATCGCTCGTAGTCTGAAGAAAAGCAAGCAAATTAACCTTGAGAATTATAGATAACTAACATCACATTTCTAGGTTGGGATTTGAAGATCAACTATTTGTCTCACACGGACAGGTGGAATTTATTTATTTTACTTGATTAGTGGAGATGTATCGGTTAAATTTCACCAGGGTACGAGCTTGGTCGACCCCTGAGTGCTCGCCCTTTTCTTTGCTATATATACATCTAGGATCTCTATGGTACTAAGCCGCTGTGGACAGACCCTTGATCGTCTCTTACAAGAATCGAGTACTGTTCCGACACGAGGCCCCATGTTATATTATTCCTCGGTTCTTACCATATAAATCGCAGACATCACGTGTGGTGAATGAAACGATAACATTGCAAGAAAATGAGGCCATCATTTGTTTTTTTTTTTTTTTTTTTTAAATTCCAAGAAAATGTCAACTGACAATATTTCTAATAATATTGTATATTTTATTATTATTTTAATTTAAGTTTTTTCAATTTCATGTGCGATGCGTTTTCAAACATATTGTAATTCAAACATGTTGTTCAAGAAATGAAAGGTCTATGGTCGTGCGCATCCTTCAATATTTGAGATGCGTTGTTACGTAACGCAATCTTAGGCCTGGGAATATAAACGATAAAGACACTGAACTTCCACTCTACGTCTAAACATGTGGAAATACGCTTGAAAATAAAGAGAAAAATAAATTACCACTATATGTGGCTCTATGAAACAGCCAGGAAAGATTTTGACAAATATTCCTATAACTCCCATGATTTTAGACAATATTTGCTGCGAATAACGCTACTTCGACCTGCATGGTTAAAACCAACATTTCAGAAGCTATCTACTATTTTGTATCGTACATATTCATGGAAAGTCAATTCAGATCCTTGTCCTAGACAGTTTATAAAAGGTCACTCAACACTCAGCGCCAGGCGAGGAACAAACTCATTGGTTGGCCCTTACGCCAGCCAATAAACAGACACACAGCACGGCGAGGAACAGCTCATTTGTTGGCCATTATGCCAGCCAATACACAGACAAACAGCCCGACGAAGAACAACTCATTTGTTGGCTTTGACGCCAGCCAATAACAGAAAAACAAAATGAGGTGGAACAACTCATTTACTGGCCCTGACGACAATTGATATACAGACACACAGCATGGCGAGGAACAACTCATTTGTTGGCCCTTAGGCCAGCAAATAGACAGACACACAGCATGGCGAGGAACAACTCATTTGTTGGCCCTGACGCCAGTCATTGGACAAGAGTAGAAACACAGCACGGTGAGGAACAACTCATTTGATCGCCATTATGCCAGCCAATAGACAGACGCACAACAGCTCATTTGTTTGCCCCGACGCCAGCCAATAGAAAGACAATGATAACGGCGAGGAAAAGCTCATTTGTTGGCGCTTACACCGGCCAATTGATATGAGCAGACATACAGCACGGCGAGGAACAACTGATTTGTTGGCGTTTACACCGGCCAATTGATATGAGCAGACATACAGCACGGTGAGGAACAACTCATTTGTTGGCCTTTACGCCAGCCAATAGAAAGACACACAGCCCGGCAAGGAACAGTTCATGTGTTGGCCCTGGCGGCAGCAAATAGATAGATACACAGCACGGCAAGGAACAACTCATTTGTTGGCCCTGACGCCAACTAATATACAGACACACAACACAGCGAGGAACAACGCATTTGTTGGCCCTGACGCCAGCAAATAGATAGATACACAGCACGGAAAGGAACAACTCATTTGTTGGCCCTGACGCCAGCTAATAGACAGACACACAGCCGGGCGAGGAACAGCTCATTTGTTGGCCCTGACGCCAGCCATTAGACGGACGCACATAACGATGGGGAACAACTCAACTGTTGGCCATTTTACCAGCCTATTGATTAACGCACACGGCGAGGGACAACTCATTTATTGGCACTCACGCCAGCAAATAGACAGATACACAGCACCGGAGGAAAAACTCATTTGTTGTCCCTGATGCCAGCTAATAGACAGACACACAGCATGGCGAGGAACAACTCATTTGTTGGCCATGACGCCAGCAAATAGACAGATACACAGCACGGTGTGGAACAACTCATTTGTTGGCTCTGATGCCAGCTAATAGACAGACACACAGCATGGCGAGGAACAACTCATTTGTTGGCCCGGACGCCAGTCAGTGGACAAGAGTAGACACACAGCACGGTGAGGAACAACTCATTTGATCGCCATTATGCCAGCCAATAGACAGACGAACAACACGGAGAGGAAGAGCTCATTTGTTGGCCCCGACGCCAGCCAATAGAAAGACAATGATAACGGCGAGGAAAGCTCATTTGTTGGCGCTTACACCGGCCAATTGATATGAGCAGACATACAGCACGGTGAGGAACAACTCATTTGTTGGCCTTTACGCCAGCCAATAGAAAGACACACAGCCCGGCAAGGAACAGCTCATGTGTTGGCCCTAGCGCCAGCAAATAGATAGATACACAGCAGGGCAAGGAACAACTCATTTGTTGGCCCTGACCCCAACTAATAGACAGACACACAACACGGCGAGGAACAACGCATTTGTTGGCCCTGACGCCAGCAAACAGATAGATACACAGCATGGCAAGGAACAACTCATTTGTTGGCCCTGACGCCAGCTAATAGACAGACACACAGCCGGGTGAGGAACAGCTCATTTGTTGGCCCTGGCGCCAGCCATTAGACGGGCGCAAATAACGACGGGGAACAACTCAACTGTTGGCCATTTTACCAGCCTATTGATAGACGCACACAGCGAGGAACAACTCATTTGTTGGCACTTACGCCAGTAAATAGACAGATACACAGCACCGCGAGGAAAAACTCATTTGTTGTCCCTGATGCCAGCTAATAGACAGACACACAGCTCGGTGAGGAACAACTCATTTGTTGGCCATGACGCCAGCAAATAGACAGATGCACAGCACGGTGTGGAACAACTCATTTGTTGGCTCTGATGCCAGCTAATAGACAGACGCACAACACGATGAAGAACAACTCATTTGTTGGCCCGGATGCCAGCTAATAGACAACACACAGCACTGAGAGGAACAACTCTTTTGTTGGCTTTGACCCAAGCCAATAACAGACAAACATAACGAAGAGGAACAACTCATTTGCTGGCTCTGATGACAACCGATAGACAGACACACAGTATGGCGAGGAACAACCCATTTGTTGGCCCTGACTCCAGTCAAGAGACATGAGCAGATACACAGCACTGTGAGGAACAACTCATTTGTTGGCCATTATGCCACCCAATAGACAGACGCACAACACGGTGAGGAAAAGTTAATTTGTTGACCCTGACTCCAGCTAATAGAAAGACAAACAGCAGGCAAACATAACGTCTAAGACAGACGCACAGCATGGCGAGGAACAGCTCATTTGTTGGCTCTGAGACCAGCTAATAGACATACACACATCACGGCGAGGAACATGTCATTCGTTGGCCCTGGCGCCAGCCAACAGAACGGACGCACAGCACGGCGAGGGACATCTTATTTGTTGGCCCTGGCGGCAGCCAATATACAGACAAACAGCCCGGCGAAGAACAGCTCAGTTGTTGGCCCTTACGTCAATCAATAGACAGACAAATAGAGAGGCAAGGAACAGCTTATTTGTTGGCCATGACGCCAGCCAATAGATAGGCATACAACACGGTGAGGAACAGCTTGCTTGTTGGCCCGTACGCCAACCAATAGATAGATGTACAACACCGCAAGGAACAACTCTTTTGTTGGCCCTGTCGCCAGCAAATAGACAGACACACATCCTGATGAGGAACAGCTCTTTATTTGTTCAAGGCAATAGAAAACGTTTGTAATAGAATTTACTATTACTATTACTACAATACTAAGGATCTATTAACATGTTGTTTAATTCAGCATTGTTATCTAATAATTAAAGAAAATATATCAATTTTGATCTTTTGCTACAATATATTTATTTCATGCACATGGTGCAACAATTTGTAATATCTTTGCGATTGTTAATTACATTATGCCAGAAGCTTAAAAACTATAACGGTACTGAGGTTCTGATGATAGGTAATTTCCAGAAAATATTAGCGCACCATCAGTATCACAATTGTCTCATAATGTATGATGTATAAGCACTTCAGGATATTTCTAAACAATACTTTCTAAATTTACCGCTTCATAAGCATAAATATTTTTTAAAATGTCCCGCCCCCACCCCCTTCAGCCGTACACACACAATTGACATACAAATGTCCTTTACGCTTTTTGACTTGCCGAAAACAGAAGGGCTGTCGTAGATCATGACAGAAATAATGGAAGTGATCTACTCAGCTTGTTATATTTAATTCCCTCGGCCACAAACTCCCCAATACGCAACTAAAAAGTCCCAAATATCTGGCCAGAAACTCCCCAACACCACTCACAAACTACCCAAAACTCAGCCACAAACTCCCCAATATCCAATCACAAACTCCTCAATACGCAGACACAAGCTCTCCAATATTCAGACACAAATCCTCCAAAACTCAGGCCTACATTCTCAAAAACTCAGAAATAAACGTCTGCAATACGCAGCAACAAACGTCTTAATAAGCAGTACCAAACTACACAAAACTCAGCCATAAACTCCGCAATACACAGCATAAAACTCCCAAATGCGCAGCCACAAACTACACAAAACTCAGCCATAAACTCTTCAATAAACAGCCACAAACTCCCAAAACTCAGACACAAACTCACCAATACTCAGCCACAAACCCTCCAATACTCAGCCACAAACTCCATAATACTCAGCCATAAGCTCCCCAATACACAGCCACAAACTCATAATACTCAGTCACAAGCCCACCAATACTCAGCCACAAACTTCCCAATACTCAGCCATATACTCCCCAACATACAGCCATAAAATTCCCAAATCTCAGCGGCAAACTCCCCGACACTCAGTCACAAACTTCCAAAACTCCACCATAAACTCCCCAATACGCAGTCACAAACTCTCCAACACACAGCCACAAACTCCAAATACTCAGTCACAAGCTCACCAATACTCAGTCACAAACTTCCCAATACACCCAAACTCGCCAATACTAGTTTAAACGTTAATAAATTAAATTCTTCCGCCAGCCAATATGATTGTTCTCCTTATTTCTAGAAGAAGTAACACGTTTCGAAAACTGACCTCCGATATACCAGGAGTAAATCATCAGGGAAAATTATCCGGAATACCTGGTAGACATCAGTTGGTGTATTATCCTGTTTTATACCTAGTACAAATCAGTCGGTGTATTATCCTGTTATATACCAGATACAAATTTGTCCGTGAATTATGCTGTTATATGCTAGATACAAATCAATCGGTGAATTATGCCGTTATATACCTAGTGGACATCAGTCAGTTAATTTTCCTGTTATATACCTGGTAGACATCAGTCGGTAAATTATCCTGTTATATACCTGGTGGATATCAGTCAGTGAATAATGTTGTTATATACCTGGTTGACATCAGTCCGTGAATTATGCTGTTATATGCCTGATACAAATCAGTCGATAACTTATCCTGTTACATACCTGGTAGACATCAATCGGTGAATTATACTGTTATATACCTGGTAGACATCAGTCGATAACTAATCCTGTTATATACCTGGTAGACATCAGTCGGTAAATTATCCTGTTATATACCTGGTTGAAATCAGTCCGTGAATTATGCTGTTATATGCCTAATACAAATCAGTCGATAACTTATCCTCTTATATACCTGGTAGACATCAATCGGTATATTATCCTGTTATATACCTGGTGGACATCAGTCGGTGAATTTTCTTGTTAAATACCTGATACAAAACAGTCGGTATTAAACTTATCTGTTATATACCTGGTTTACATCAGTCCATGTATTATGTTGTGATATACCTGGTAGACATCATTCGGTGAATTATCCTGTTATATGCCTGGTTGACATCAGTCGGTGAATTATGCTATTTTATACATGTACCTGGTATACATCATTCGGTGAATGAAGCTGTTATATTCCTGTGAATATAATCATCGGGTGAATTATCGGGTGAATTATCAACCAAACAAGAATTTACACCCAACATGGTCATCGTTACTGAAAAAATATTTATGTAAAGCTTCCAGGAATTCTTTCTGACTAAGAAAACCATCGGAATCAATGTCTGTAGCGTCGAATACTCGATCTGTAAATGTCTTATCGGTAACATTAAACCAACGATAGCACTGGTGAAGGTCCTGTCGACTGATAAAATCGTCGTTTGTTTTCTTGACTGCTTTAAACGATTGGAAAAACCCGGCTTCACAGTTAATCTGAAGTCTTTCAAATTCTTCAGGATCCGAATATATGAATTGAATGACGTGGATAAATCTCGATTCATCTAATATTCCATCTTCAGCTAACGCTTCGAGCGGTGTCCACCATCTTAATATATTTCCCAGTATTTCGAACTTTTGTACCGTTTTGTCGTCTGATTTCTGAATTTTGAAAATATTTTCTCCGATTTGTTGAAAGTTATTTTCTGTCAAATATCCTGTTTTGGTCACATCCAAAAATCGGAAAAACTTTCGATATTTTTCAGCAAGGAACTTCGTAAACTCCATTTGAGTTTTGGCCGCCTGTTAACAGATCGATAACACAGTTATTAGCAAATCACAAATATATAATTTTTATGAATTATGGTGTACAGTAATAATCTACAGATTTATCCAACAGTCTGTATGTTTTTTCTCTCTCCTCAGACGACTCTGCTTATAATAGGTCTGAGCTATAGTTTACTGCAGTATATATGGTATTATTACATATATACAACGAAATTGGTTGAGCACGGGTTTAAGCAGATAACAAAACACGAGTAAAAAACTTCCTGTTCTAAAATAGCGCCTGAATACAAATAATATTGTCAGGGGCCGGTTGCTCGAAGCTCTATTAAATTGAATCCGCTATTAGATGACGTCACGCCATGTTTAAGGTCTATCTCTAACCCAGAGTTAGCGATTTAGTCTGGTGTTAGAGGATAAGCCTCTGTCGAACAACTGGCTCAAGATGACAAGGTGAGATTGCTAAGATTAAAGCCGGGTAGGCCTACACCCGACACGCGTGTTGCGTTAACGTGCAGTCCGGTTTTTGTCCCAGAAAGAACAGCAGTTGAAAGTAATATTATTTTAACCTAGACACAATTTATTAATTGTATTTGTTAGTTTGATTTAGGTTTAACGTCGTACTCGAGGGTATTTTCCCTATTTCTTATTGTTCCTTGCTAAAACACAATGGTAAATAAGGAAGGTTATCTCATGAAAACATGCCCGCGATTACCGGAATCGCATCATGTGATTTTCTCATAAAATCGGCTCAAACCCATGTGCGGTACATTGATTTGTTTGTTTGTTTGATTGATTGGTGTTTAACGTCGTACTCAAGGATATTTCACTTATATGACGACGAACACAAATATAGAACATCACAAACAAATCTGCTCCCCGTTACCCTTTAGCTCTGCGAACACCAGGGCAACAG
>JARFOD010126050.1:0-14133 GCA_031763545.1 Mopalia muscosa
AGTACTTGTTTGACTGGTTGGCCTTACTTTCACCAGTAGACTGGCACCCATTTGGTGAGTACTCTCTTGATTTGCTGGCGTAACTTTCTCCAGTAGACTGGTACTCATCTGGGAAGTACTTGGAAACACCCATCTAAGGAGTGTGTTTTTCAAGTAGTTCTAGACTTCAGGTTAATCACTGGTCAACAAGACAGTTTCACCTGTAGCTCATTTGAATTGGTATTTTGAATGTGTTGTTTATAAATTGATACACCAGCAGAGGGGAGTTTTTCCAATTTTCCTCCTGGTTTTCAAACATAAGCAGGGCCTGCGGCCATGGCTCACTGGTAGCGGGTGCGCTTCCTTAACTGAACATGCCTCGATTTACAGGTCATGGGTTTGAGTCCGCCGTTTGACCTTCAGGTATATGAGAGAGTCACATGTTGTGGCTCCGGCTATCGCAGGTTTTTTTTACGAGGTTTTCCACCGTAATAAAGCTGTGTACAGTGTGAAGTGCACAATCCGTCATCATATAAGTGAAATACCCTTGAGTACGATGTTAAACACCAATCAAACAAACAAACAAAACAAATCAAACCTAAGTAAGGCAGTAAGAACTGGACATTGTCATATAAGTAGTGAAAGGCATTTAAATCGCCAATAAAACAAGCAAAATAACAAAACAACATAATCTTATGCATGGAAATCCTTCTTCTTTTCAATAAATTCCTCCTGCATTTTACTAACTTTAATATTGTATTACGGACAATCCAATACCTCAATGGTTTGCCTGCTATTCTTGTATTATTTTGTTTGCAAAAGATATTTTCATGTACCTAGAGGAATAAAAATAAACTCAATTAACAAAATGTGTGTAAAAGGGAGGAAAACATGTTACAAAACTAAAATCCACGGAAATGTTGTAATACTTTTACACAAGATGGAACAATATGCTATAAATGTTGCAACAAACATATAGTTCATTTCATTCATTCACAAAGGACTCAGGGCGCGCGTCCGTGGCTTAGTGGTTAGCGAGTGCGCTTTCGGAACCTACTTCGATGTATCGTTCACAGGATTGAGTCCATCTGTCGACCTTCAGGTATATGAGTGAGTCACAAGATGTGGCTCTGGCAATCACAGGGGTGGTTTTTATCAGATTTCCTCTCGATTTTCCATCGTTATAAGACCAGGAGCAGTGTGAAATGGACAATCCGTTGTCACATAAGTGAAATACCCTTGAGTATGACGTTAAACCCCAATCGACAAACAAACATTAACATGTATTCTTTGACAATATGGAACAACATTTTTCACTGTATTCCAAAAATGGAATTTTGTCCTTTTTAAACCTGTAGAAAAGATAAATGGTCTCAAAGTCATTAGTTTACATTAAAAAGATTATAAAACAAATAAAGAAGATTATTTCCAGTTCTTATGCCTTGTTTAAGTCACACTTAATCATCTGCAAGACCAAACACAGAATACTGTTAAGCACCATTGAACACAGGTTAGATATGAAGCAAGTAAAACATATTTTGAGGAAGTATGAGTTTGAATTGATCCTTGCTGGATATTATTGTTGTGGTTCTAACTACGTTATGCTTTATTTGACAGAATACTAGAGCTGTCATTGCAAAACCCCTCTCCCTTTTTTTTGTAAGTTAAACTGACCGCGTCTCTCAAGCTCTTTCTAACTGCTTGTTTTGACAGCAGACTTTGTCTTCCGGCTACTAGTAATTACTAATGACATGTTATTGGCTTCTCTACTTGTTAAATAATTAAAGAAGAGAGGTAAGGTTTATTTGAATAATACATTTAACATGTATGTGGTACTCATGAACAATTAGAGATCGGTGTTTAAAAATGGATCACAGTATTCTATAGCTCTATACAACAGCCAGTCTAACAATAGTTTATTAAAGATTGATGGACTCAACCAAGAATACACTAATAATGTAACTTCATTTCTGAGGCACACTTTGTCTAAGGGCAGTTTGCTTGAAGAGTAGCAATGCTGTCTTTACTCAGTACTGGAAAAAAAGTTAACTTCCCAACATTATGGAAATGCTTTACATCTTGGCTGTGCTAGTGCCAATTATTGTTGAAATACACTGCCATCATATGAGTGAAATACCCTTAAGCACGGCGTAAAACACCAATCAATCAATCAATCAATTATTTTTGAGGCAATTCATGCAGTAAGTTCAACAATCAAATTTTCTTCTTTGAGTCCCTAACACAGTATCACTGTCAAACTAAAAACCTTATAAAATATAAAGATAAGAAAAAATTATAAAACAAAGGAATGTTTCTTTTCTTTTCTGTTTTTGTTTTTTTGTTGTTTTTACAATTGTCTTAATGTCTTTAAAAGGTGAGTTAAATAAGCGTTAATATTTTCAACCAGTAGTCTGACTCTTTGGTCAAGTGGTAAATGCTTTTGCTGATCAAAATGTGATATCCCAGTCATGGGAGATGTAACACATATTGGCTTAGGATTCACCAATAAGAATTTTAACGACCAGTTCGCCCCAGTAAACCTTCATGCCTTCTACATGTATGTGGTCTGTTGTTGGGAGGAACTGCTCAAGTACATGGTCCACAGGGACCACATTCTTTCTTCCCTTTAATAGATATCAGTAAGGTTTAAGCCTCCAGCCACACAATCATATTTTCCTTTTTTTGTGTTTTGCTGGCAGCACCAATTGGCTTCAATGTGTTGTTGCACAGGTCTGTCTATAATCCATGTTGTGACACCCGAGGACAGAACATCAATAAACAGGTCTTGTTCCCCGGCAGTCTGTGACGTCAACTGCTTCTGTTTTGAATTGACATAATGATATCTTTACTGACAACACTTTGTTGATTGTGGCAAGATGTACATAAAACAATTCAGTTCTACTTAAGCGGTCGACCATATTACAATAAGCCACAGGATGTAACAGACCTGTAACTGGTTGGAGCTGATCGATCCCCTTTCAGTCATCTAAATTGAATTTCAGCACACTTATTTTTCTTCTTGTGCATTTTAATTAATCAGTTTATCATATGCTTTAGTGGTAGATGCAACACTTGTGACTAGCAAACGGATTCTGCCAAATGTTTGGTTCTCTGTATTTATTATATATTCTGCATACATCAGGGGCTCCGTATTTAAGATACTTAACACTCGCTGTCTAAGCAGTTAATACATGTAACAATGGCATGGATCCGTTGATATAAATGTTTTAGTATATGCAACTGCGTAGTGGAGTTAAATATTTATCATCTCATCCCAGTAGGTAATGTTTTATTCCAAAATTTCAATTCTGGGCAGAATAACAAACACTCAATCAGATGCAAGAATAAGCTTACACTACAGTTTGCCAAATGAAAAACAAAACGTTTATTGCTAGTCAGTCATTAATATTAAATCAATACTTAAAAATAATCCAGACACTTCATTAAATCGCCCCTGAATAAGTCAGAATATCCATGAGCACATAAGTGTTAGAAAACAATGAACTTCCAGTCGTGTGATGTGTAGGGAATATTCTGACAAACTTTCAGGAATACCAACTAGTGGAAATTATTGAAAACAAGTGAAATTAAGTTCATAATAATCCATCACTAAACTGTAAATTATTTTTAAAAACCTTGATACAATCTCTCACAATTAATAATAAGGCATAGAAATTTGCTATTTTATTTCTCTAGAGCCTTTATATATTGATTGATAATGTTTTACGCCTTGCTTAAGGGTATTTCAATTATAGGACAGTGGTGTACAAACAGTACATGTATTCCAACAATAATTGGCACATGCACAACCATAAAATGTTAAGTGTTTTGATAATGTTGGAAAGTTAATCTTCCTCCAATGTAGCTGATTAAAATTAGCTTTATTCACTTATTATCATCTTACCATAATTTACCATTGCCATAGATGGGAAGTCATCCATGTTAAAAAAGAGATATCAATATTTGGTTTGGACCAAAGAAATTTGGAGGAAAGAGTAGATTAGAATTGAATAAATTCAGGATTATATGACTCTTCCCTAGTTTCATATATATAATCCATATGGATTTTTTAGTTAAATCCGCTTGAACTTAAAGAAAATTCTGTTTGACACTTGTCATCCCTCATGTACACAAAGGTTTTCTTGATCTTTGAATTCCCATAACAGTATTTCAGTCCTTTCTGGTGAAATATTTTAAAGATCAGGTCAAATTCTGTAAAAATGTAGATATTTTCACCACAGACAGGTAAATTAACAATAATGTAGGCAAACATCAACCATGTACATGTATTGCACATGTGTTATTTTCATACTTTCGAAACGATGAAACAGAATGTTGGCTAGTTGATTAAGATTTTTAACTTCAGTTGCTGTTCATGTTGACCATGCATTCTTGTTAATTACAGGTGCAAACGAATTGGAAATGTACATTTTTAAACGTTTTATCGATTTAATCTACATAGATAGGTTGACTTCAAAAGTAATCGATATGGTGTTCGTTTACGTCAGCTAATATCCACAGCATGTCAAAATTGAGTAACAGGCAGCATAAGTGCAATGTGTTTGCCTGTTTAATATCTGCATTATTAAAAAATGCCAACTTATAAGCCCAAATGTCTGGGGTACCCCCAGTGCTACGTAAAGACAGCATTGCTACTCTTCAAAAGAACTGGTCTCAGTCTCCATTAATATATAACACTGCACAATATGGTCAAGTTTCTTCACCTCTTCAAAGTACACCACTGTTATGTAAACAAAATTACAGTTATACAAGATGTTATTCAATCATGATATTGTCAACAATAGGAGAGTTTGTACATTAAACTGTGTTTTTAAATTCCACGCTATTGTTCTTATATCATCCTCTTTCCATTATATATGAAGTCAAGCCATACAATTTGTAGTCCTGAGAGAACCACTTGTGTTAATAAGGGGGAAAAAGCAGCTTAAAGTGCTCTATTAAAGAAATTACAATGGTTTTTAATGTACATTGTTATGTGGATTGTAGCAGACTGTTTTTCCTTCTATCCGATGGGTTAATGGTAAGTTCATAATGGAGCTTGATGCCAGAATAGCGTGTGAAGAAAACTATGTAGATCTGTTTCCAATCTCTTATGAAGTGGATATCCCTGATCATTAACACCAATTGATTCTACCATTGTCTGCTTACTTGTAGGGACCACTGGTCTTTTCTACTGATTGCCCCTGTACTGTTTAAGAGCCTAGCCTTTAAAGGTTAAAGCTTGATTAATCACTGCTCAACTTATTACCACCCTATCAGCCTGCTAAATATGGCAGATTAGGGGCTTAGTAGATCCAATTCAGGGCATGTATTGAAGACCGATCAGAGAAACCGGATTCACCTGTCCAGTATTGACAGAAACTCACGCATTTCATCTTGATGCTTAAACCATATTGTTTTATGTTTAACAAGTTTTTAATTAGGATAAATCGTACACAAGCTGAGAGAGTAAAATATGTAAACTTGGGTATACATGTATTCTGCTGCTTTTGAGGAATATGTGAGTGGAATTAATGAGTCAGTGACTATCTAAATCACAAAGGCAGAGGGTTGGGAGGGGGCTTCCTGTTGCCCTGGTGCCTCAAAGCTAATGACCAACTTAAAGTCGATCTGTTCGTGATGTCTTTATTTTGAGTACTCTGATTGTCATGTATTTGTCCTGTCTTGTCTATCTTTGTTGCCCATGGTGGTGTAGAGGGTGTTTTCCTTCATCCATTGGGCTGATACAATGTAATGTGATTGCAATAACCTTAAGTATGACATTAAACACTAATCAAACAAACTATTAAACTTAATATCAAAGCAAAGAATACATTTTCTTGCTCTGCATTTAAAATATAAGAATTTGGTCAATAAAAATACTTATTAAAGGACCAAGATATTGCAGATGAAACATTTTTCAGCGAGGAAGATTCATCACTGAAAATGTAAACTTTAAAAAACATGACAATTATTCATAAATAAATTTTTCACTGTTTTGCAGAATAATTAAATTGCTTACCGTGTTATTTTTAGGAATAGTCACTTATTGTTATGGTGGACTAGTGTGTAGTATTGTGCTGGGATCTCACAAAATAACAGCGTCTAGTAACTCAATAATGTTTACAATAAATGAATTAAGTAGGCTGATAATTTGATTAGTGTGGAGTGATATGTGAATTACCAATGTCTCGATATGGGTAAGCATTGTCTGGAACCTGGTACATTTAGCTGGTGTCTTTTTTTTTTGCTTCAATATTGGCAGAAATCCAATCTAGGTTCCTTTTGTAAAAATCAATCAGTGCATCAAATTATTTCATTGGTATTAATAACATTTGACTCGGATAGGTATTATACAACATTAACCCTATACTGATTCAGTACATCCTATATGGGGATATATTAAAATACCATGGCTGAATCCACATGTTGCTTATTATTGTTATATCTAAATATCTATAAGGTTATCCATTCATAGGCCTTTTTACATCCAAATGAAGTATTTCCAATAAATAGTGTTACAGTAGTCGCTTGTCTAAACACATATATATATATGATGTTTGACTTTCTTAATCTGACAAATATATTTAAAGGGCCTTCCTCGAAGATTTCCAATTTTCTTTGTAAAAAAAATGAATAGTTGTCATGAATCTTTACATTACCTGATGACAAAGAATAAAATAATTGATTTTTAACACTATGCTTAATTGCTCTTTACTTACTTGACAGTGGTGTTTTTTAATATGGTAAATTATGCTCTTCCAGTGACAGTAAAGTTAGTATATGAAATGCTTTAAAATTACTGCTGTTAGCCAAAGGGCTGTAACTTGGCCTATAACAAAGACCTGTAACTTGGATAACATATAAGAATAGTTGAGAGTAAATGAGTTAACTTAAAATACTTGTTTGTTATGAGCTGTATTGTGAAATGTTGGTTTGGCATTGACACGGTTGTGCATTCATATATTCACAAGTTTGCCTTGAGGCTGGTCATTTTCTTGGTATTTTGTTCTGTGTTTATGGATCTGTATTGATTTGGGAAGATCATGTTGTAAACTGGTAATGATGTAATCAACCTGTTGACCTCCACCGCAGTTATTGTTCAGGAACATTTCTCACATGGATTTGGCTTTTGTGATGATTTGTGGACTGTATGATAGGCAACAAGGACCATCTTGGCAAGAACAATGGTTGAGCTATGAGGCTATGTTCTGTCTATTGATTGTGGAAGCTGTAGCATGCAGTGTTAAGAGACTTTGATGTTGTTACCAGAATGATCAGCCAGACTCCTCTACAGAAATCAAGGTTCCTTTATCCATTGACCAGCAGTCTGGAGCACCATTTGGTGGCCCTTCGCTGAATTAATGATGATCCCATATTTCTGAGATATCTTGCAGACATTGTGGATTTGATTACAACTATTCCCTGGTGTTTAGCTCCAGTCCATAGACATAATGAAGATGTTTCCTCTATCTTTATAAAATGAATACAGTCATTGACTTTGCCTGCAACCACAGAACATGATATCTCTAAGGGACTACACTGAAAGGAAGTCCCCAGCTATGACCTTTCATCACTAATTTCAAAATCACTAAAAATGAGGAATATTGTAAGAGATGTCGTTTTCGAGTTCAGTTGAACAATGCAGTACTCCTGGCCTTTCCAAATTAATAATTAAAATTGCTGAACTTCAACATTATGATATTAACTTGCGAGTATTGATTCCACAGGAGGCTTTAACCTGTTCAATTAAAGAAAGATCAATAGAAGTGTAAAAAGAACAGTTTCTTATTGTGTTAGAGTCCTTGTCAACAAACTGAAATGTACAAGTTATTAATGTTCTGACCCTCTGGCTAAGTCCAGTTTGTTTGAAGAGTAGCAATGCCGTTTATACTTAGCACTGGAGGAAAATTAACTTCCCAACATTATAGAAATGCTTCATGTCTTGGTTGTGCTAGTGTCAATATTGTTGGAATACACAACCATCTTATAGGTAAAATACCATAGAGCATGGGGTAAAACACCAATCAACCAAGTATTGTTCTGAAACCATTTCAACTCATAAGCAAAATTTCTTGTGATTGCAATATTTTTACTGCTTAATGAGTTGCCTCTTTTAAGATGTAGATGACCATATGTGTTACTTGTTGCTCTAATGTGTAATTTTCAGATTCACCAATGAGCAATATTTCAATGTTTTAGCTGGTAGCTACTTTGAAGACAACAGGAACATGTTTTTTGCGATTTGAAATTTAGTCAATTTTAGTCGAAGTCAGGCTGTTCTGACATGAGTTGTTTTGTTATTTGAGCTGCAGCACTGACTAGGTTTTTTACAGGCTCTCATCTTTGTGGAGGTATAATCTGTAATCTCTGCAGTATAGTATACAGTTCACATCAGTTTGTAGTGCTGGGATGCTTCAGCTGTCTACTGCTTTCAGTTGTTTCATGGGACCTTCCATATGCGTTTACAGCTCAGCACAACAATGATGTTCTGTTGTAGTAGCTTCATTTGTTTTGCCTTTTTGTTTTCATGTCTTTCCTGTCATTGACATTTTCCCTGCCCTCTTTGAGCTGGTATGCCATAATCTGTACTGATTGAAAGAGCCTCCTGTATGACCTAAACCTGTATGACATTTTGTATGGCTAAACCTCTATATTAATATAAGTCCAATTCTATCAAATCTGGTACAAGTTGACAACTGTTGACTATTTTGTGGAGCATCCAGATCTCTCCGGGGAATCCAGTCTGTCTTTTTGTAACGGATTTTCCCCTGGGGTAAAAAAGATAATTTTTCCCCATGTTGAGTTCATTTGTTGTGGCATTTTGTTCAAACAAATAGTAAGTCTTTGAATGTGATGTTAATTATGAATGAAGCCAACAAATCACCAGCCTTTGACTTAACATGATTGTCCACTGTGTCCTAAGTGCTTTTCGTATATGTAGTGTGTTCATGTTATGGTATTAGAGTTGTCAGTGTGAGGAAGGAAGCTGTCTTCATGCCCAGACCTGTTTGTGTGACACAGGCTTTTCCCAATTACCACCTGTTTCTATGCTAACTGATCCCTATGAATTCTATTATCTAGGGTTTTCTGCCCAAGTTTGTTAAAACCTCCTGTCTACAACAGATGTTTGTGGTTCTCTATGTGGAATACTTCATTCACTTTTTTTTATTAAGTTTCCTTATATTTTGTTATAAGTTACATAAGGTTTTTTTTCTTTGGAATCAATATGGGTGAACATGTTTTGGTTATTTTTTCACAGAGCATAATTCCTAATATAGAGCAAATGTACAGGAGGTCTGTGTGTCTCTTTCATGAGGTCAGTGTTTGTCGCTATCGAAAAGCCTATGTTTGTCTCTATCGAGAAGCCTGTGTTTGTCGAGAGGCCTTTGTCTCTATCAAGAGGCCTTTGTTTGTCTCTATCGAGAGGCCTGTGTTTGTCTCTATTGAGAGGCCTGTATTGGTCCCTTTCGGGAGGCCTGTGTTTGTCTTTTTCATAAAGCCTGTGTTGGTCTCATTCTGGAGGCCTGCAGGGTTTTTTAATGGGGCTTGTGTTTGTCCATTTCATGTGGTCTGAGTTTGTCTCTTTCAGGAGGCCTGTGTTTGTCTCTTTCAGGAGGCATGTGTTTGTCTCTCTCAGGAGGCATGTGTTTGTCTCTTTCAGGAGGCCTGTGTTAGGAGTCCTGTGTTTGTCTCTTTCAGGAGACCTGTGTTTGTCTCTTTCAGGAGGCCTGTGTTAGGAGTCCTGTGTTTGTCTCTATCAGGAGGCCTGTGTTTGTCTCTATCAGGAGTCCTGTGTTTGTCTCTATCAGGAGTCCTATGTTTGTCTCTATCAGGAGTCCTGTGTTTGTCTCTATCAAGAGTCCTGTGTTTGTCTCTATCATGAGTCCTGTGTTTGTCTCTATCAGGAGTCCTGTGTTTGTCTCTATCATGAGTCCTGTGTTTGTCTCTATCATGAGTCCTGTGTTTGTCTCTATCAGGAGTCCTGTGTTTGTCTCTATCAGGAGTCCTGTGTTTGTCTCTATCAGGAGGTCTGTGTTTGTCTCTATCAGGAGGCCTGTGTTTGTCTCTATCAGGAGGCCTGTGTTTGTCTCTATCAGGAGTCATGTGTTTGTCTCTATCAGGAGGGGCTTGTGTTTGCCTCTTTCATGAGCCCTGTGTTTGTCTCTTTCATGAGGCATTGTTTGTTTCATTCATGAGGTTGATGTTTGTCTCTCTATGAGAACTGTGTTTATCTCTATCAAGAAGCCTGTCTTTGTCTCATCCATGAGAACTGTGTAATTCTGTTCCATGAGGCCTTCTATATTAATAAATGCAGCTTTGCTACACTTCAAACAAACTGCCTTTATGGTTAGTTTTTTTAGCAAGAGTTCATTCTATCTATAAGGTAGCCCTTGAATACTCAATAACTGAAACCTTTGTCAACTGAGTAATCCTTCAGTTTGTTTCCAATTTTATTATTTTTTTTTATATTTTTTTTTACATTCTTGTCAGAAAATTAAATACATGCACTTTCAATATCTTTCAGAACGTTTTCATATGAGTGAAATAACCTTAAGTATGGTGTTAACCCCAATCAAACAAACAAACATTAAGATTGTTCTTTGTGGGCTGCCGGCTTCCACATGATGCATGTACACTGCTATTTGTTGAGATATTACTTCTAACACTTCACAACCCATGAGTTTACTATCTGCTAACTGCTTCTGAACCCTTGTGTTGATCTCATTAATTTATCCAGTTTGTTTACAGTTACACTCTGTGGCTTATTCATATACCCGTCCTTTCATTTCAATAGTATTGGTTTAAAACAAATTGAGCAAGCATTTAGACAGCGCTTTTGTTGCACCAGTGATCCTAAAGCTTTATAAAAGCAACACAAACTTTGGGCAGAGCTTATCAAAACTTGAGTTTGCTCAGGTCAGAGTCTGCGCTCAAACTCTTGCGTTGTGCTCCTATTCAAGGGTTACACTAAGTTTTGATCATGTTCTCAGTCAATCCACATTCCACCTATTGAGCATGATGTTGTGGAGCTCTTCTGTTGATGAAGGCTAAAATGCAATACGCTTACGGATTTTATTTATCACTGATAAAATGTTTTGACCATTATAAACGTCTAATCTTCAAATTCAATCAAAATGGTTACTCAATGTAAAAAGTTATTTGCAACCATCTTTAAAGAATCTAACAATTCTTTAAACAGCTCTGCAGACCCATTGAGTATGGTAGCAAAATCAGGACCTTGCTCAGGCTAACATAATAACCTTGGCACTTAATTTATTATGGTGTCAAATTAGGCCTTATATATTGTCAAGTGCTTATATATCGTGTATCTCTTCAAACCTGTGCTCCCCGTGAGGGGGTGGGTGGGCCATGGCCCTGAAGAATACTGCAGAAGAAATATGTCTCCTTTCTGTTGCCATGGTGTTCACAGAGCTAAAGGGTAACGGGAAGCAGATTTGTTTGTGATGTTCTGTAATTGTGTCCGTCGTCAAATAAGTGAAATACCCTTGAGTACGACGTTAAACACCAATCAAACAAACAAACAAACATAGGGCTCCCTGTTCGAATAAACTTTAACATACAGGAGATAGGGAAATTGTTAATATTGGACACCCAGTTACTTAAAGCGATACTCCCAGCTAAAATAATCCCTATATCCCTTGAAAGGTTACCATTAAATAAACTTAAATATGGCATTGATTTATTGTTTCTTCATTTTATAAAATAACATGAGTGTTATATACCTTCATACGACCACTGGCAGCTGACATTTTGAGCGTGGCCAACCCATTCCATGACCTCACACGACTAACATTCTTCTGTTTTACAGCCCCGTGAGGGAGCAGGTGGGCCATGGCTGTGCAGAATACTCCCTCGGCTTCCTCAGTCGATCGTAAGAGGCGAGAAAAGAGGTTGTTTTCTTTTACCCTGGTGTTCGCAGAGCTAAAGGGTAACGGAAAGCAGATTTGTTCGTGATGTCTTGTATTTGTGTCCGTCGTCATATGAGTGAAAAACCCTTGAGTACGACGTTAAACACCAATCAAACAAACAAACTTCTGTTTTACAGGTTAATAACATGTGTGAACCAATGGCCTATATAGGTCATTGGTGTTAACTGTCAAAGATTTAAACAGGTCTCGTGATGTAGGCACCAATTTTGAAAAGGATATTTGATTGGTCAATATTTGTGGAGCTCTTCTGTTTAATGATAAAAGTACCTAGACTTTTGTCATTTGACTATAGTTTTGGCATTACCCAATACCCATTGTTTAAGATCCAATTATAAAATTGATATAGCTCGATTAGAAAACTAGAGAGCATAATTGAACACAAGAAATTATGCTTGTTTGACCTATATGCATTTTATTGCAGCTGGAGAAGCGCTTTAAAAAGGGAAACAAAATGACCATTTTGGACACCAAACTTTTTATTTCTGGCTAAGCCCCTGCTTTACAAACGGTTACAATCTTACTCTTGATTCTTTGGAAGTACACTGTCGGCATGTAAATGAAATGCCCTTAATTGTAACACATGGTGTTAAAAAGAAAACAATAAATCAATACTTTAGATACATGTTAATCTGTGTAGGAGTAACAATTTTTGCATTTGTCTTTCTTTTAGGTTAAAAAAATTGAACAGAGGGACTCTGTATTAACATCCAAACAACAAATAGACCGACTTACAAGACCTGGTGCCACCTACTTCAACCTGAACCCATTTGATGTAAGACATTGTAAATTTTGCAACTTGGTCTAAGTTTTTCATATGTAAAAGGAAATTTGAAATACAACTACAAGTGTAAAGCTTTCTGTGGCAGAGCAGACCTTTTTTAGCTACATTGTAGTAGTTTCACTATAGGTTTTTTCAGTTCCATCTTATTTGAGCATTACTGGAAAAAACATTCTTAAGTTATTAACTTGCTGTTTCTTCTCCTTATACATTCATGTATGTAATAGTATATTTCTCAGTGTAGATGTTACATATTGAGAAAAACTATATATATGCCTATTCTCTTTTCTATTCTCTTTTAGCAATTGTTTAATCTCAGAAAGTTATTTAGACAACAGTGGATTGATAACTGGATTTTTGGAAAATAGTCTACTTTTGACCTTGCTGAGGATTTGACAGCCGAATCCTACACAATTTATGAATATTGCTGTTTGTTGTAAATAGCTGGATATGTTTCTGTCGCCTCAATTACTATGAATATGTGCATCAATAGTCTTAGCAAGAGACCTGTCCACTGTTCATGTTCAACAGCAGATTTCTAAAAATAGTTAGAATTGAAAGCTATAAATTCTGAATTTTAACATAGAAAACATAGTAAATAAAAAATGTTGATAGACAAAATAGGGATTTATGACAGGCAGATGGCCAAGACACTGGATGTATCCTTGATAAACTATTTCTGTAAAACTCCAATTTCCGTGTTTAAACATATATTTATTTTCTAACTGTCTTAGGTATTACAACTCGATCCTGATACTCCTTTTGCAGATATTAAGAAAAGGTACAGACAGGTAGGCAAGTCTTGTTACACATTAACCTTCCTGCTCAACTATTTATCTCCAATTTTTCCCACTGTTCAACTTTTCTTACACTCACTCTTATTCTTCTTATCCTTCTTATCCTTTATTTTTTCTTCAAACTCAGTGTTTTCTTCCCCAAACGTAAATTTCTTTTTGCACCCTTTGACCATCCCCAGAAAATGATGAATCCATACAACAATAGTTTGAGTAAAACCCCATGCTTTGGAAAGATTTTGAAAATACTGTTTGCCTTGGTTGGTGGATTGAAGTCGTTATATGAATTACCCTTATATTAAAACTGAATTTTTAGCTGCGACTGAGCAGCTTTATAACTCACTATGTGGGTCGGTAAGTCAGTCGGTCGATCCAACTTTCCCACATGATGACGTGAACAGGATAGAAGCCAAACCAATTAAGACTTCAAATTTGGAATGCAGCTTTATATGATGCTAAACTACACTCCTATTGAAAAGGGAATCATTCCGAACAAATTTCAGGTTTCCATAGCAACAGTCCGGATCTGTCCTTTTTTTTTTACATGACCATGTGAACAGGATAGAAGCGAAACCGCTTAAGATAGAGAGTTCAAATGTGGAATGCATTTTGATGCCACAAATTGCTT
>JARFOD010126061.1:0-14133 GCA_031763545.1 Mopalia muscosa
AGTACTTTGGTGGATGTCGACGCATGCGCGACAAAACATCCGGCGGTTAACATTACAGGTTTTCTTGTAGTAGTATTGCTTCCATTCACATCCGAGATAACTGTACCGGTACGGAAAGTGTCGAAGGATATTCCGACATGAACCGTCACATGACAACAGTGTCCGAGTTTGTTCCTCTACAAATCTTCGCTCATCTTCGGAAAATGTGCTGTCTCTGAATATCCTCAGATATTAAAAATAATAAACTACACGTTTTATAACATCCCTGACTTTAAACTACAACGTGTATGAAGTTCACATGGAATTATTTTCACAAAATGTAGGTGAAAATGTTTAAAATGTCGCTTTTAATTAGGCAAATATTAGAAGATAATAAATCAGAGACAAAACCGTGGATTGAAGATTCATCTTCAGGCGGGTTATTTCCCCCTTCATTCGAATACCAACGAACTCTTTTATCACAATGGTTCCATATAGAACTATAACAAGGCTTCGGAGGGGACACAGTTCTATATAGAACCATACTCGTTTCTGCATAGTCCTTAAAGTCCTAAGGTCTCCCAACATAATGTTTCTGAATTCAACCATACTGGAAAAGGCTTGTATAACTGACTTTTATATATACGTAGGAAGTGACTACTACTATTTCGACGACACAGGGACATATATGACTTATAACTGTTGTGTTTAGAATTAAATTAAATAAACTATGCTAAAAAATATAAATAAACACACTTTTATTTAATAATTCTAAAGGAGCTTTTTCGGGAATAACACTGTTAAAGGTGACCCTCTCTTTGTAAGGACATGAACGTTTAAAAATAATTGGCCAATTTTATAATAATGTGATAAATGTAATGACATTTTTCGTACTATAATTTTTATCATTCTTGATAATAAATAGCAAAAAGTTAACAAATATGAGAATAATGTATATCGTCAAATAAGCTGAAAGAAACTAATCCAAATTCTTAAAATGTTGTAACTGTCGATACTCGATAACGCATTTATATATTTAAATAACGTTTTTGTTTTGAAACTTTTCAAAGTTTTATAAATTTATAATTTATAGGCTTATTTTTTTCTGCATTTCAAATGCTTTTTTGTCAAAATGATGATGGACGAAGATTTTCTGTTCTAATTTTTCCCATAACCTTTCTGTTGCAATCAAAATGTCAGATTCGTGTGGATTCACCGCGATTCGATGTTTAAACCAAACGTTAGTACTTCTTCTAGGCTATAGAGGTGTCCCAGACAATGATTTTCGCTGACATGACTCGTTCGATGGAACCAACTGAATAAATGACATACCACCAGAACTCTTCAAGAAAGGCGTTAGGTCTGTGTACTATGGTAGAGACGTTTTTGTTTAAAACCATATTCATTAAAGTAATAGTGAATGTTATCCGTGACCTTATATATAAAGATAACGTGATAGCCTGTACTCTGAAGAAAGGAACTATACAAAAACTAATTCTTGATACTTATATTGAAATGTAATTCTATGGATTATATCAAGTGTAGGCCTGCAAACAACTAGATTAAGTATCCTTAATTGTGCTTCTTTATAGCACCACATTTTACATGTTTTTGAAGGACAGAAATGATTATATTATTATAAAACTTGTTATAGACCCTTTATATTTGATTTGTGGATAATATTGTTGAGCTATACCAAAACAATAAAAAGACAGGATAACTCATTAGCGGCTACGTTTAACACGTGATAAATTATTAAACTCTGCAGACTGATGTCCAAACTTTAAGCGTTAAAAGAAGTCATAACGGAATTACCATTTGCAGAAAAGACAGTCATTATCTACAATTTAAAAACTATTCTAGTTGTCAATCGTGGCATCATAAAACTAAATGACTCAGTTCATAGAGCCAAACAAACTGTTCTTTACATTAAATCTACAAACTAGTTAACTGGAGATCAATGTGTTTAAATACTCAAAAGTCTCCTCAAAGAAACAATGACGGTGTTAATGTTAATTTGTCATATATACGGCAAAGCGGAGAAGAAATAGTAAATTGTACCGTGCAGAAAATCAACAAAAAAAGATCAAAGATAACATAAAATACTATACTCCATACTTTATAAAACCACAATGCATTATTTTTACATTATGCCAAGAGAGCTAGAATCCCTGCGTAGTAATATTGTATATAAGTTTGTCAGAATTGTACAATATTGGTTATTCCCCGAAGATACATATTGTAATCGAAGCTCAGCTAAACGATGGATTAAAAGCCAACAAACCTTTATTTCATTTCATTTATTTCACCAGAACCATAAATATTGACAAATTATTTCATTACAACAATTGTTTTAAATGCTATAAAACACAAGACATGTATGTGTACAAAAACAACCTCTTCCCATCATTAGAGCGAAGCCTAGGCGCAGATACAACTAAGAGAGGCCGCCATTCACATACGTCACATGTTCTTATGAATATACAAAATATTTCAAAATAATAAGATTTACATAAGATTTAATAAGAAGCATGACAATACTTCTGACCAAATACTCTATGCTTTAAATTTGTTTAATAATCATAATAATAATAATCTTTATTTCTGGCTCAAAGTCCATATTATACAAGCATACAACAGAAAGAACATTTCGGGTGCATCCTATTTTATAGTAATATTAATATGTTTTTTCTTTATGTTAGTATAGAGGTAGTGATAAAGAAGAGTAGTCCAAGGTTTGAGGTGGATGACCCCTGGAGACAGTGTCAGTTTGGAGCACACCCCCGACTTCTCACCGTGGCTGATAGATCAGTGCTACAGATCTATGACATTAGGGTGAGAGGCTGTCTTTAAAAACATGATATTTATACGTGGCTATATGCTCTAGAATCATGCACTTTAGTTGATTCCATCTGATAATTTGAAGTACATATTTAACCCCCAATCAGACAAACAAATCATATAATAACTTTATTCATAGGAACCATATTATTGATACTCAAATAACAGATTGGGGAGGGAGTATAGGACTCATGTTTATGTTTTGTATATTGGTGAACTATAATCAATCAATCCATCATTATGAAAATGTGCAGTTCAACTAGGTTTGTCAAGATATGAATGGAGAGAATATCCCAGCAGGCCAACTCATCACTTATTATGCCTTATTTGATTGGGAGTTGAGGCAATAATTTGTTTTCAGCTGATTCAATGAACTATGTAGGATTTTTATCGACCTAGTGCAGTTCAAATAGGTTTGTCAAAATATGAATTGAGAGAATATCCCAGCTTGTTTGTTTGTTTGTTTGTTTGATTTGGTTGGCGCATGCAGCCTCACGGGGCTATTCGCGCCAGAATATCCCAGCAGGCCAACTCATCACTTATTATGCCTTATTTGATTGGGAGTTGAGACAATAATTTGTTTTTAGCTGATTCAATGAACTATGTAGGATATTTATCTACCTAGATCAAGGAATAATACCCTGGCACTGTCGTCGATTTCAAAACTAAATTTGATAATGTTTGAATATCTAGTGTCCTGGAGAGTTATTTCAATATAAATGGGCTGGTGATCTCAATTTGGGCCAGTTAAGGTACAATGTACAAGTAAGTGAGGGGAAGGGCTATGTCATCATAACTCCTATTCCAACAAAGCCTGCGGCCGTGGCTTTGTGGTAGTGTGTGTGCTTCCTAATCCTGATTCGTTTAAGCGGTGTTATACAGCTATTATTTAATATTATAATCACAATCTCTCTCCTGTTATTCAGTCATCCAGCTGTGTTCAGTATTTGACATTTTCTATTTTGCTTTTGTAAGATGAAGGGAAATAACTCCTGTAAGGACCTGTTCAGTCTACCAAACAAGATACTCCATCAAAAGGAGAGAATCCAGGTGACAGAGCACCATCCACACAACACATTCTACCACCTGGTGGCTACAGACTACACACTGATACTGGTGGATGAGAGATTCCCAGGACATCCTGTAAGTCATTCCTTTATCAGAAGTACACAGACTATGATTAATAAAGTGTATCAGAGTCTATTCTCTCCTTTTGGATGCCAATTATAAAAATGTTTAAAAATACAAAGAGCAAATGTTTGCCGAAAGAGAAAATAAATTGGTCCATGAAATCGAAGAAGGAAAAAAGAATTCAATTTGGATATAATACTGCCAACTTAACTTTGGTCTACAAAGAAACTGATCTGTTTATCGTATGTGTTTGTTTTCTTTGATTGTCCTGTCTTGGCTTTGTTCATTGACAATGGCGTCAAAGGTGGTTTGCTAAGGTAGCACACTATCCTTGGAGAGGAATAAAGGTGTTCAACTTAAATGAAACAAACATTAGAATTATTTTTAAAAAATTCAAACCTTAGGGTTTTTATTCCCCAACAGAGCTGGTCCACTGTCATACGAGTGAAATAACCTCAAATACAGCATTAAACACCACCCAAATAAACAAAAGAAACTTAACCCTATAGAAGGCTGGGTGGCTGAGTGGTCTAGGTGGCTGGCATTTATAGCTGACGATTCAGTGCCTAACTCTGAGGGTCCTGGGTTCGATTCCCGGACAGGTTTCAACCTGCAAAATTTGCTGAACTAGAATCTGTTCAAACTAGGAAAGTGTTATCAAAAAAAATAACGAAAATACTGTTAACCCATTGATGTTTTCTGTTGCAGGTATTACAGTGGACTCACATGGTGGAGATACCTTCATACATGTCTGTCATGGATAATCCATTAGATGGTGGGGAGGACATTGTGTTACTGGCCAGTCAGATTCCTGGGGAAACGTTTGCTTTCCAGTGTAAGATAGGGTGTGAGAATACACCAGCCCAGTCTGTGTGTGTACCATGGAGGATCAGTAGAACTGAGTAAGAAACGCCTGATATGACGTAGCCAGTGTTAAACAGTAAATACAATCTCACAGCTAGCTGCTACAGGTAGTTGTGAAGCAAAAGCTCCTGAGTTATTGTTTAGGACGGAGCTTTATGTTTGCCTGATGATGGTATATGAGAGAGTCACGTGATGTGGCTTTGGAAATCGTGTCTGGCTTTTATGAGATTTCCTCTCGGGTATCCACCAATGGACCACCATCATATTTAAACAAGGGACAGTATTATAAATGGACATTCCGTCATCATATAAGTGAAATACCTTTGAGAATGATGCTTTACCCAATCAATGTAAACAAACAAGGAAACAAAAATCTTCTGGATGCCATTGGGCTGTCATCCCGTCATATGGGGAAATGACTGTATATTCGGCCTAAACACCCTAATCAAACAAACAATAAGTAGTTCATGTACTACTTCTTGACATTAGCCAAATGTTAGCCCATGACATGATGCTTACACTTTGTCTTTCATTTACATTTTGCTTTAATATTTGAATATATGGTTGATGGAGGATGATCACAATAGACTAAACATCTCTGGTACATTGTCATATGTTGTATTGTGTTAATAGCAAAAAAGCTAGAGTGCTGGGACAGGTTCCTATAAATGTCATTCAATCTTTGGATCCTGGGTGTAGTGTAATATATTGATGTCTAGGCCTATGCTGTAACATTTTCTGTGGTAATCTATGAGAGGTTACCAAAAATCTCTTAGAGTTACCCACAACAGTTTGATTAAACTCAAATTTAAGTAAAACTTGTCCACCATTTGTGTCATTAGACTTAACACGTATGTATGTACAGTGATAACTACAATTGTTTGGCTGTTTGGAAACCATGTAATGTATATCTGAGAGTTGTTGATGTGACTTTGGGTAACCTGGTCAAGGTTTCCTACATTTCAACCGTTCGCATAGAAGCACAGGCCTGGATGTCTTTTAATTTCTTGGAGAAATCTCTAGCCAGAGATTATATTGCAACAGCAATACTATTGGTCCAGTGAAATGGCTGGCTGACTGGTTACAGACCGAATCATGTTGTTCATACTAACACACAAAATCCAATATGCTACATATTTTGTTCAGCCAGAGGAGCTTCAAAATGAAAGTATAGTAATCTTAACATATTGATCTTTTGTTGTAAAATAATTAATTATTTAAACACATTTTCTTATTTCAGTGACTTTGCGTTATACCCTGAGCTCAGTGGCACTGTAAAAAGTTTGGTAAGAAAGGAGAGATTCACTTCACTATCAGGTGTCTGTCTTCTCAGTTCTGCCTCCAGTAGAGAGAGATTTGTGGCTGTTCAGGTGAGAATCTGCAGTTAATGTTAGTCTAAAACTCTTTTTCAGAAAATATGAGCGCTAGATTGAGAAAATAATGAATAATGATTTAGAGAAATCAGTAATTAGCCTATTTGTTTTGTTCAGTTTTTAGGTAAGGTGGCATTTTATACAGGTCAGGAGTAGGGCTGTTTGTATGCAGGTCTTCCTGCATTGATTTCAAAGACAAACTAGTGATAATCATTTACGGATTAAAATATTTTGTTACACTGTGTAAATTGCTAAAGCTCACTGTTATTTAATTATATCTCTTATTTTACTTTTAGTTGGATTGTCATGGTGATCTTTTCTATCAAACCTATGATAAAAGAGTTGTCTCAGGGGAGATCACCCAGTCTACGGGTCCAGGCAGTATTAACATTAAACTGTCAGACAGGGTTGTCAAACGGGGCAGAGAATGGCTCAAAGGTTTAGAGGCTCAAAGTGATAGATGGTTTATAGAAACTTCTTCCAGAAATTCAGATCAGATTGTGAATGCTTCAGGATCATTTATAGGTAAGAAATTTAAGGTAATTACAACCAACAACACTATCACTGTTTGTTGATCTTTGTAGAGCTGCTGCAAGGACTGGTTCTAAGGTTTTTAGGGACACCTGTGCATTAAGGTGTGTCATGTATGCAAAATTATCATTCTTTATCAAAACACATCTTTGTATAGAGGAGAAACAAGAATCTTGTTCTCTTCTATTATCTTCTTTGCATTAAGTAAAGTCATTTTATATGTATACTTTGTATTCTATCTTGTATTTGTCTTCCCTTACCTTTATTTGTTGCAAGTGATGTTGATGGTCATGTTCCTTCCACCCAAGAGTCAAATAACCTGGAGTACTGCATAAAACCCATATCAAGCAATCCCCAATATTCATTGAACCATGTTGATTGTTTATTTGTAGCTGTATCTGATCAGACATGTGCCCATGTGTTGTGTTCTCTATGTATGCCTCAGATATCTGGAACTGACTCGGCAGATCCTTCTCTACACACGAATGTAGGGGCTGCTGATGATGATACATGCTGGGTTTGTGGACAAAACTTAGGTGTGACGCGTTCATTAGTACAAAGTAATCAAAAGGTAACTCCTTAGAGAAATCATTAAATAATTGTACATGTCTTCATACTTCGGAACAATTTCAGTTAGATAGTTACACTGTTCCAATACAATTATACAGATTAAGATTTGCCCGATCTGATTAAAACTATATCCAAATACATAGAGGTGCACAGTATTGCTGTATCAGACATTTAACACATGTTTGATGGTTCACAGGTTTGAGTCCCATTGTGGACATCAGGGGGGGTAGTTACATAAAGTCAAACCAGCAATCATGAATTCCTCAGGGTTTTAAGTAAGACAGATTAAGAAGTAGAAAATCCTCTGCCATATTAAAGTGAACACTCACATACACACTGTACCCACCCACATACACACTCTAACCTAAATCACCTCGAATATATCCATAAAATTACTATTTTGAAAGATATTCAAATGACTTTGAAATTGCATCTGGGAGGCATTAGACGAATTTTTCAGTTAGAAAGCACCAAGATTTGTCAGAAAACATAAATTTGTTTGATTACCTGCTGTAATATTGTCACAACAAACAAAGAAGTTAGGATTGGTCATAAATGAAATTTGAAGTTATTTAAGGTAGATTTAGATCCTCTGTCATATTAAATGGAAATATTGCATACGTTTAGAATTGCATCGTTGTATAAATCTACATGTACTACTTTGGACTGAAACAAATAGGAAGAATGGATATTTAAAAAAATAATCAAGGTCCCTAATTTAAAAAAAACGTAATAATATTTGATATCGTAACCCTGCCAACCATTTATATGGACTGTAGGATATATTGTCCCAGCAAACCTCGGCTTCCATTGATTAAAGAATAGAATAATCCAGTTATATTAAACCTCGGTTTATATCGATTATAGGATAGAATAATACAGCCAATGTCCATTTTTATTTTTTTGTAGGATAGAGTTATCCAGCCAACCTTGGCTTCAAGAGACTGGGACAAGATTCTACCTGAATCCATTAAGCTCTTGGAATGTCCTCTTCCCATAAGTAAGCTTATGAAAAAGGACTGGTTTGGTGAAATTGATATACAAGAACTTCTTGTTGCTCATGTAAGTTATACACAAACTTTCTTGTAAGAGTATACATTTTTTTTAAATTTGTATGACTTATTTGGAAAAAGACATACTAGTTTTCAATATACTGTAAATTTTGAAGGATCTCGATCACTGAAATGTGTCATCGCGAGACAGCAGATCACGTGATTTGGTAATGCATATATCTGAAAATATATTGGCCTTACTCAAAGAAAAATTTACAGTCCTACTTATTGTTTTTTTGTTTTTTTAATACATATGAATCATGAATAGTAAATTGGCCTCTGACTGCTGTGAGAGCTACTGGGGCTCTTAAATATATTGTCTGGCTGTGATCTTCAGACCCATCCCTTTTGTAATGTCAAAATGATATGCTCTTCTGACTAAACACAACAAAGGTATAACCATTAATTGAAAAGCTTTGAGAATGAGCATAGTTTATTTGCTAATGTAGATGTGTATTAAAAGAGGAGTAGAGGTATTATAAAATGTTTAAAATACATCACATCAGGAGTTCCAAATTTGGAGCTATTGTCTCGGTTGTATAAATCTAGATTGCAACTTGACTTAAATTTGCCTTGAGAGAATGGTGTGTTATATCTTGTGTCTTTTTAATTACAGGATAAACAGATTACTGAACGAAATGAAACTATCATCAAAGAAAGGAAGGTGTCTAAGAAGCTAGCTCAATCCAAATCAAGCACACAGACATTGCTAGCAGGCCTCATTGCCAAGGTACAAGGCTCTCCAAAAGGACCAGATTCCCCTTCCAACAAACCAAAAAGAAGCGGTCTTCAGTCTCCGTCTACTCCACAAACAACCCCTTCAGGCACACCAGTGAGAACCCCTCCAAGCACGCCGATACGAACACCGACAGACCTCTTTTCTGCGCCACAATCACCTTCTTTACCCGGATTTGGGGCCACACCTTTAAGATTGACTTCTAAATCTCCAGATTTGTCAAACAAAAGAAGTCCAAGTATTGAACACTTTCTCTCTGGTGACAATAAAGCTGGAAATGCTATGTCTGATTTCCTCAGTTTTACCAGCCCATCAAGAACATTGCCCAGTAAAAGTGCCACCCCACCCTCAAAGAGACGGAAAAAACATGTCTCTGGGTTCTAGACTATACCTACTCAGTACTGTTTATACCTGTTGTTAAATGTTAATACATATAGTAGTTTTTGTTACTGGATACATCAAATAGAACAGAGCCTTAATGGTAGCGTGTGCGCTTCCTAATCCTACTCCAATTTACTGTTCACGGGACTGAGTCCCTCTTTTGACCATCAGGTATATGTGAGAGTCACAAGATGTGGCTCCACAGTAATTAGGCAAGGAACAGTGTGAAGTGGTTAATCTGTCGTCATATAAGTCAAATACCCTTGAGTACAATGTTGAACCCCAATCAAACAAACAAGCAAATAGAACAGACACATTGAGGCACAACAGACAAAACAAGAAACTTTTTGATTACTTGTTAAATTATTGATTAATGTCCTATTGAATTGCTATACAGCCTCCTCATGACCATTAGTGTGGATTCTATCCTTAAATTATATGATCTATCTTTTTCCCTGCCTGGCCTTGGGCATATGATTTAGTTCTGATAAATGGGGTAAAGAAGTAGGTTAGTGAAAAAACTTGATCACGGTACTGAAAAAACTTGATCTGGGTACTATCGGGGGCCATGGGTGAAGGATTTGTGTGTTGGCCTAGTAATCTAACTTCAATGTACAGGTCACGGGTTTGAGTCTGTCTGATGACCATCAGGTATATGAGTGACTCCACATAAGGGGACTGTAGCAATCGCGGTGGTGGTTTTTAAGATGGTTTCTTGGTTTACCACTTTATTGAAGCAAGGAACAATGGAAAATATACAATAAGTCTTCATATAAGTGAAATACACTTAAGTATGAATATGGTTAAACCTGAGTCAAACAAACATCATGGTACTAACTCTCTGGAAAGAATAAACATACCAGTCATACATATACTGACTATCAGGTTTTCTTTTACTTTAAAAGAAATAAATCAGCACATAATGTATTTAAAGATGCTAGAATACTTCTGAATATAGGTGTGATGATGTTTTAGTATGGCTTAATACCTTATGTTCAACTTAAACCAACACTTACCAAATGAAGTGGACTACTGAAATACAACATTTTTTTTATACTCTATTAAACTATCTTAATATTGTACACTAGTTGTTCTGGTTTTTGGTGCTGTGTTTACATTTATACCAATGCATCTCTACCTGCTGCTGTTCAACTAAGGATTTAAAAACTTCCATGTAGATGTGGAACATAGAAACACTTTCATGAAATCATGCAAATTAGCTCTTTGTCCTTTTTTCTGGTCCGGGATGTATCTTGTGTGCTGTTCAACAAAGGATTGTAAAATGTTTTTTCAAGCAATTACTGATTGCCTTTGTCTTGTTTCTGTAGCTGGTTTTATCTTATGACAGGTGGTTGGGTGGAAGCTTCCTGTTGCCCTGGTGCCCTCAGGGCCATGGTTCAACAGAGAAGGATTTGTTGATTGCCTGATTCCCCTGTTCTCTCTTTGTTGATTACTAATGGACTTTATGGTAGTTTCCTTGGCACATTGGAATTAGATCTCATCGTATGAATGAAAAATAAACATGTAAGAAATGCCTTCTGGCACCTACATACTATATATAGCCCGGTATTTAAAACAAAACTGGTTGCCCAGTAATATTTAACGCCACCTAGACAAGGCAATAGATGATCTCTTCCCAACAGACAATAAAAACATCACTAACAAGTATTTTTCAACTTTGATCTGGGCCCTTGAAATCCCTGGGTTCCATAGATGTCGTTTGTCCTGGGTATACATGTCTGTCACTGATCCTAAGGGCAAAACACAACACTCTTGATATCGCGTTGCAATTATTATAGGTGCCCCAGACGTTGTTTGGTTTCAGCCCGACTGGAGTAAAAACTCGTAAATAAGTAATTAAGACACAAAATGCACTACTTTTAATACGAATCTAGGGGTGTAGTCTCGTTTCGCCTACTTTTGTCTTGAAATAGAAGTTGCAAGTAGGCGAAACGAGACCAGGAAAGGTGTGAAGATTAAAGTTTAATCCGATTAAACTGCATGTGACGTCGGATTAAATTGCATGCGTAGTAGGTGAAGTAGATGAAATGAATGTCGTAAGATAAAATATAATATATACAAATATTTATTAAAGAATAAAGTACATAAATCACAAATGCAATAAATACGATGCCTTGTCCGCAAATTCAATAGGTGTTAATGAATGGTTTTGTAATTTTTCTTTTAATATTGTGAGTTCACAGTCTAGGGTCCCGTATTTCCTTCTTTTTGGTTGGAAACGACCTCCATTTTCTACTTGAGAAATCTTAATTTCTGTTAATGATTGTTCCCTTTTAATAATTCTAATAAATTCAAATAAATTCTGATGCGATTTAACTGCAATAGAGTTCATACGATGGTGCCCGCCTTCGATGTTATTGTTACTTCTGGTTGACTCTGTGCTATGGTGATTCCAGACATCCATTTCCCAAGAACCCTCAATCCAATATTCCGTCACGTAGTCCATAAATTTAACACAATTTTTTGTACCTGGAGATTAAGACAAAGCATGTAACCATACATCTTCCACATCCTCTCTGGGTAGAAGTAGTAATACTGCTGCCCTTCTAGTTTCTGGACCTCTCGGTTATTCTTGTATTCAGTCTGGAGACCACGTTTTTGACATTTACGCTAGATACATTGGGTGAAACACCCTTTAACTTCTGTGTTTGGTAAAATTCCCACAACTGCCTTGTAAAAAGCCCTTTCAAAATCAATTTGAATCCTTGGCGGTTCAAACTGGACAACTTGTTTTGACGCGCCTTCTTTCACTAATCATAAACTAATGGAAAAGTTTCCCTCTCAACAATTCCATGGGAACAGTACACCAGTTCGAAAATACTTGGGGAAAGGTAGAAAGTCCCATGGCAATAAACCCTTGATGATTCACAAAGGGCTCGAAAATTTTCTGCTTTTCTAAATATAAAATTGTGTCATCGCTCCTACCATTTGGCAATCAGAAAACGCACCTGTAGCTGTCTCCATCCATTCTTCATCTGGATTGACAGCGCCTCGTAACTTAGGTAATGATGCCATCATCTTTCGTCTCTGGCGATAAAGCGTGGACCTTGTAGCAATACAGCATCTTCTGGGGATTTGTTGTGTAGTTTGGATAACTCATTATCATAGATCGTTGACATAGGTGTACGTATAACTCTCTAGCTCTTTTCTTAATGGTTCTCTTTACCTCCTCTACCCTTCTAGAAAAGAGACTTGCATCGTGACTGTGGGGATTCTTACCAACACAGGAAAGCAGTTAGTTTTATTTGTTGAAAGAGTTGCTTTACAGTTTGTAACTTTACATTTCCAAGCTGTCCAGTCTTTTCTTCTGTTCAAACGGTATTCGATTGTTCCAATGAAGAGTTGCGCCCCCACTTTTAGTTGGTATAAATTCAGGTTGTGTTTGAACTGACTCCATGATGTTACTGGAATGTAAATGATTTTATTGGAATCTGATATTTTTTTTATTAGTAAGTGGACGTTGTTCTGCCATAGCTGACTTATAAATTTTATTTGAACATGAGCGATGGTCATCATCATCAAGTACAGCTCAACGGCTTTATCACCCAGTGGGCAGTGAGCGATGTTCTCAGCAGGAACACCCCCTTGAACTTAAAGAGTACAAGTAAAAAAAATTAAAGTCGGCAAAACGAGACTAACAATGTGTGAAAGTAGGCGAAACGAGGCTAAACCAATCTAGGTGCATCGTTTATCGCAAAACTAAGATGAATCCATCGCTGGTAAGTTGTCAGCTTATTTCACATTAATAAACAACGTCGATACAGTAAAAACACGTTAGATTTATAGAATTCGAATTCTAATCATGTCTCTGAACCAACTTCCTTACCATTAGATACATAAAGAAAACAAAGTTCAAATCGAGCTGCATTCTTAACGGGATATTTAACAAACGAATAAAGTGAGACGGAATAGACAGCCTGCAATCAGCAGATACGAACAGTTGTATTCTGACTGAATGGATGGCGTTAGTACGGATTTGGTAAGCGTCTTGGGATGGTGGATCCCCCATGCCATATCGCTTCTCTGTCTATAAACATTGGCTTATTTCAATAACTGTTCATAAATACCAATTCACAATAATATTTTGTCAATTATATATAGAGTCCATATGTCGGGTACCGGTGCGAGTATAGGCCTATACATCTAGGCTACTGGTATTCCATGTCGGCCCTAATGTTCGCGACCGAGAAACTAACACAGAATATGATATTTTTTGTTGTGATATTTTTGTTGTTGTTTTTCCCATACTCGTCTGTTACTGAGTATATGACGATATAATTAACGCGTCCAGAGGGTGTTGACATTCGCGGTTTTTTGACAATTGACTGAAATAAGGATTGATTTTTTGGTGTTAAACACAATGGCCAATAATGTATTATTTTGTTTTATTAACAGCGATTTTTTCACTACGGTAACAGCCATGGAATTTTAGGCCGACTGGTTGTGGGAGTGATCCAGGACTACGGCGAAGATCCCAGGACAACATTCATTCAGATTACAGTCCTATACGGCCCGAAAGGTTAATTCATTTCATCTACATGAATTTAGCATAGAAAAATAGTTATGACGAATCATACTTCTTAAATTTTTGAATTAAATGAAAAGATAAAAAAATACATATATATATAAAAGTTGTAGTCTATTCTGACTGAAT
>JARFOD010126083.1:0-14132 GCA_031763545.1 Mopalia muscosa
TGTGCTTATTTGCTGTTGAATTCTAAAACCTAACTGCACAGAATTTTGTTTTCTGGGAAAAAAATTAAACCTGGAATCCATACTGCATTATGGATACAAGACATAATGGATTCAGTTAATTTACATTTCTATTTAGCTGTTTTTAATACTGAATAAAATTGTATTTTTAGGTATATATATATATATATATAATTTTAATATCAAGAACATGTACATAGCTCAAATACCTTTATAGTTCTTACCTAAGAAATACTCGTATATTTATGTGATTTTTACGCTTTTACGTACTGTTAAGTCAATGTTTACCCCTCACCTCTCGAATTGTCCTAATAAATGTTTACTTGGAAATAAGTCCAATATCCAATAACGCCATGTGAACTACAGAACTAAGCTGACTAGGTGAAAAAAACTAGCTTGGACAAATAAGGTGCCAGTGATCGTCGATTATTATGTTTATCTATCTGGAATAAGACAACTTACTTGGCGTAGAGAGGTCAGGTTCCGTATTCAAAAGCTACTTAAGTATTTCTTAAAGTAAAGAACAACTTGGCATATTTTCAAACCTCATGTCGAATGCCTAAACACAAATTTCCTTAATTTTGTATGATCCTTAATGAAAGATTAAAATATCAACTTAATTATTTCACATTTAATTGTCTTTGTGATCAAATGATTGACATTTGGCTAAATAATTCTTAACTTTAAGAAATACTTAAGAAGCTTTATGAATATGGGCCCTTGACTCAGAGCAATATAATAGAATTATGGTTCATGACCAGTTTAAACCACCTTTTCCTGAAAATATCAAAATGTAGATGCTGTTTATACCATGTATGTTCTTCCGATGTCTGTTCGTCTACCTATCCTTATAACTTTGTACCATTCGTAGATTTAAAAAAAACAAAGTACTAAAAATCGATATGCATTGATATATATCTTTCTATATATTGAATAGATGTCTATATTGTGCATACCTGGCTTTACTACATAACTAAATAAATCCATCAACATAAGAGGTTACAGAACTGCCCTTAAAATGCCCTGCACATTGTATATACAGCTGGTATAGTGTTAAGGCCTATTGTTTGTAAGTAAACACAATTTTATTCAAAGTCGATTTACTGTGGATAAATTCCGACGATCCTCAACAAACCGCCGTCGAAGCTTAACGAAAATTACCTGGAGTTGTGACGTCACCGACAGTTGATTATTCGCTGGTCTCCCCATGCTCTCAGCTATGTGGAAGAGCTTTTTGAAAATGTATTCCTGAGCTGGTTAGTTATGGAATGACCGGTAACTTTTCTTTAAAATATAATCAGTGCAGAAACAGCGCCTTTGGGAGATCGGTGTCATTTATTATTTCGACTGCGGAACAGGAAAAAGTGTATCGATATATGTAAATAGCTCATCGATAAGGAACTATAATTAGCAAAGAATTGTGTGGTGCTAGGTCAAGGCCAGCATAGTTAATCATGCTCGGTAAAGTCCAGACTTTTGGGAATATTCATAGAAAGGTGGAAGTCATTTTCTGTGATGCTTCCCTGCTATTAAGTGATCTGCGAATTAAAGAAAACGGACTAAAAGGACAATTCTCTATCATTCGTTCAGAGATTTGGATGACTTTTGCTAAAGTGTCGATCTTTCATCTAAACGAAGATTTTTTATCTAGAAAGCCATTGTTGACTCCGTTTAAAATCGTCACACAAACAAACAACACCAAACCTTTAGGCAACTGGTCTCATGTAACAGTCTGTGTGAATTGATAGAAGGGATATAATATTATATAAATGGACCATTCATGTCTCTTAAATACCCACTTGATCTTGATAACTAAAGACAGGGGATCGAGTCTGTGTCACCCCTGTATCAATGTTTAATCCCATTATTTGTACCATTCACACACCTTTACGATGGACGAGGAAGATGGATGAAAAACCCAGCAATCTAAATCGACCAAAGCATTGGTCTTGTCTCTTTTTCTCTATTTCCAATTTCAGCTTTTCTTTTAAATCATTTCATCAATTAGGAGTCGGTGCAGGTGATCCCAGTAGAGTTAATAATGTATAAGCTGGTTGTATATCATACTTGTAGTGCGATGATAAGTCTTTCAGATATTCATTGACATATTGGGCAGATTGATTATGGTTAGATCGATAAATCTGATTGTTGCGCCATATCTCGGAATTGTTGTAATCAAAGAAATCTTTCAAAATACCACACAGGTACTAAGCCGACCAACCGCAGTTGAAGACGTATTCTTTCCTCGTCGTAACATTTACCTGTATTTGGTTCAAATTTCGCTTTTAGAGACTCACATATAATGATTTTACTGAGGCGATGTGTTTGTAGATTGGTTGAAGGAAACAAAAACCAGTACCAGTAAACCGTTCATAATATTCGCCAAAATTATTTAGTGCATTAATGCTAGTGCATTATTTATTATCTTTATTACACTCTAAGAAATAATGGTTCTATGTGCAACCAGTAAGGGTTCTTCAGCTCATGGCATTTCCAAGACTGTGACATAGAAGTGTGCAGAATGAATGATTGATTGATTGATTGTTGATTGTTCAACATCGTGCTTAAGGATATGTTACTTATATGTCTGCAGTGTATTCAAACAAGTATTGACACTAGCATAACCAAGGTGTGAATTGTTACATAATGCTGGAAAGTTATTTTTCCTCCAGTGATAAGTAAACAGGGTTGGATTTTAACACTAGCCGCTAGCTAATGGCTAGTGCAAATAACCTTGGGCTAGTGCACAATTTTAAGAGCTAGACCGAGTGGCTAATACAATTATTTTCATTAAAATAAGCTATCGATGTTATTTACCCTTGTTAATACCGCCGCAATCTTGTGTTAGAGAAGGCAAAAATTTCCGCCGCACCGGCGATAGTCGTTGAGTATTTGCAAGTGTCCAATTTTCGTCACTTTGCTAAAAACGCATTTTTATTCATAATGGGATATTTCCATGTGAACTTGTTCGTTTCAATACTATGTATTTGCAATGTTGATCACTCGAGTTGCCATTTATAATTCATAGTTTATTTATTGTCTGTTGGAAAACAGAACTCAATCATGTAGGCATGCAGCTGTGTTTGTAGGCCCTACTGCGTTATAGATTATTAGTTCCCAATGAAAGCAGTTGTCATTTCTGACATAGTTTTCTACACTAGATGTACTCGATTTACAGTTTTAAACATAAAATAAGAAGATAATTATAAATATAGTGTTTAAATACATGAGTATTTATTTAAATAAATATTATTATTAAACTGTCTTAAAAGTTTTGATTTTAAAACATACCAGTACATTCAAAGCATTTGCATAAGTAACAAATGTTCCAAGGGTACTACATGTCGACGAGAGTAGATTAGGTACATGTAGACATTATATATTATCTATATTATCTTAAATTGAGGATATGTCTTTTTTCTTTATTTTCGGACCAAAAACTCTTAATTAATTTGTATCAGTGGAACTTTTTTATAGGAAAATTGGCGGGCTAGTGTAACATTGTACGGGCTAGGGCAATATGAAAGGAACTAGCCCGGCTGGCTAGTGCGTAAAAAAGTTAAGATCGAACCCTGACTGTAAAGATAGCATTGCTACTCTTGAAACAAACATCCCTTAGCCGGAGACTTTAGCGGTCAATATGCGCGCTTACTGATCATAATTTGCTGTAGGCTTACCGTTCACCATATATATATAATTAGACAAGGAGCAATGTAAAGACGAAAGTCGACCATAATATAAGTAAAATACCCTTGAGTACTACGTGGAACCCCAATCAAACCATCACACCAGCAAGTAATCATGGCAATCGGCTGGTCTTTGCTTTTTGAAAAAAAACAACACAGTTCTACTGTTTTCCCTATCGATAGCAGTGATTATAGCTATATTTCACGTTGTAAAAGAGACAAAGTTACGCCAAAATATAGATGAAAACCTTACACACGCATTTTATTGATGACTTTAATAATGTACAGAAAACAAATAAATCGGATAAGATTTTGCCACCCTAATGACACAGAAGGCGGTCTGTTATTAATTTTACACATCAAACCAGTTAGTTGAATTTTTAGACACATGTTATTTGGATTTATGTTGAGTTTACGATATGTGTGCTACTGTAATTTACAAAAGCAAATAGTTTGTGCTCAATGTTATTTTGTCTCTGGTGTTGCGTTTACCCGTTTCATTTTAGAAGTTTTTCTCTCATAATTATCTATGAATAACTTTATGGCTCTAAAGTCTAAAAAGGACTTTAATAGCAATATAAAACAATCCAGCAAGGTATTAAATAACAAATATGATATATTTTGTTTATTATACTGTAACATCATTACTGCATCGGCGCAATCTCGTTACATAATTGTCTCTGTACATTTGTGAAGGCGACTTCTAATCAACATAATTTAAACAAGAAACACATCTGTTTGATGATAATTAATTTGTTGATTTTTTCATTAATTCACATAAAACCCCATCAGACAATACTATAAACAACAAAGTTAAGATCTACATATATATTTCTATACAAATATGTACAACATATAACAAGAGTTTTTAAAAAAGCAAGAAGAATAATAAAGCAAAATTCCTGTTTACTTCGTTGACTATCAGTAAGAGACGTTAAACAACTCCTACAAATTCTAATTGTCAGAAATGTGTTTTGAACGTTACGATATGTACATATTACCCCAACTGCAGTCTTTAACATTCTCCTATCTAAAAACGATTGATTAAATACGTTGGATTAGATAGAATTTCTGTCCAGGAGCGGTGTCATTATCTTAAATTGTGTAAATTGTCATATGGCGTGGGTTCTTCTGTGCATTGAAATAGAACATGTTGCCTGTATAGGGTATACTGATCTAAAGTTGACATCCACCGATCAGATTAGCTTCGGTTAGAGAATAAATAGTTGATTTTGAGGGCTCTTTTTTATTACGGAAATTACTACCTTTCGCCTGTATGACATTCATAGACCTGATTAACTCAAGTAGAAAGACGATTGGATGTTTTGTGGTCATTCCATTATCAAATTACTAGAACCATACCATCACGCACGGTTTACACCATAAGGTGTGTCATTTAAACCGATATATATCCACAGTGCACTAATAGAATGTCAGACTATGTTAAACATACAGAGATTGGCCTATAACTAGAGCGTTTGCTTATTGAAAAGGTGAATCATGCAACAGCTTATCTGATTGGATGAGCGCCTAGTCTCAACGCATGGTCGGACTTATAGATAATGGAGATGCGATAGAAGATATACCCGAAACTGACGACAAGAAAAAAAATATAAAAAGGAATTTGAACTGTATAAACCTGATTTCGCCACTTTAATACAAATCAGATCAGATCTGAAAATTGGTGTGAAATATAACCTCTAAAAATCTGTGATAAACTCCAAATAACCATGCGTTATTCCTGGAATTAAAATCCGTGTATGTGGTAAGACAAATATTGGGAAACATAATGAAGCAAAGAGTAAATGGATTAGGTATAACAAGTTAAAAGAATGATTTACACAACAGAATTAATAGTAACTGTATTAAATCGTTAAAGACCTCTGGTGTATCCTGTTTAACCCAATGAATGTCGAACGACTATCGGTTCTGTTCTATGGTGTATTAGTGTTTACACTCATCTATCTCTACCACCCACACACCGTAATGAGAAACACTGCCACGTATAGATAAACAGCAGGACACTGCAGCCGCAAGTGGTACACGAAAGGCCAAATAGCGAAGTTCAATACATTTGATTTTTTATAATATAATTTGTTCTTGGATATAAGTCTGTGGTGTGAAAGAAATCTATTTCAGTTGGGTTAAGGTGCGAGGAGCTAGTTCTAGCCCCGTATTACATTGTATATGTTGTTTATATTGTCTTGCCAAAAACTTGGTACAATCTGTCTTTATTGAGTGGTGTTATACGGTTATGTTATATTTTTTCTCAAGTCTTTATCTATGTGAAGTATTTCCACACACGATTGTGTACAATATGTCCTTAGACAAAGTTAAGAAACCAGAAGATTAAGCTGCAGACAGCTAGATAAATGTAACCAGACTGTATTTGATTATGTGGGATGTCAGAAATGAGGAGTTTGTAGAATCTCTCCCTGTAGACGAATCCGGAAGTAGTTTGAATAAGAAAACAGTAGAATCATGCAGACATTTAATCGTTAATACACCAATAGGTGTTCCCAGCTATATACTATTCGGTGTTACCACGTTACTAAGTTCAATCACTTTGAGATCTTTGAGTCAATTAGTAAACAATTACAAATATTGAATAATTTGCATACAAGTCTGTGTGTAGTTTTATATTGAGTATGTTATTTTCTTATTAATTTTTCCTATTGTTTCCCTTTGTTCAAATGTTCATTAGATGCTTTGCCCAGCGAGACCAGCACTTTCATGGTTAGCCGTGTCTGAAGGATTCAAATATAACAACTACAATCACTAGTGGGAATAGTTCAACTTGCCGTCCATATCCGTTTTGCAATAATTACGGTGTTGTATTGAAGAGTTGATATAGTATATATGCAAACTACTGCGTTGTGAATTCCAGGAAGGAGCTGACTACGAGAGAAACAAACAATAATAGTAACGGCTTGGCTACAATATACGCCAAAATTTGTGCTAGTAATCATCGCTTCAATTTATTTATCAGGAATGAGACAGCTGACTTGGCTTAGAGATGTCTTGACTTAGAGCATGTTGCAGTTGGTGCATGGCCAGTGATATACTGTTTGTATCATGTATTTTCGTTGGAAAGCTGTTTGTCTATCTGTCCATATTACTTTGTCTTAATCTAAACTTTAAAACCAAAACGCACTAGAAATATATATGCATTGGCAAATAGCTCTACTGAATAAATGATGTGTCCCTGGCTTAACTACATAAATAAAAAAAATCAAGAATAACTAAAGGGGCGGCTTCCGACGTAACACTTTTACTGGCACATTGCTCATGCACTTTTCCAGCCAGAGCAACCTATCTTTTTAAGAGTAAACAATATATTGATATCGATACATGGATTGTTTACAATACTAACAATTGTACATGTCCCTGTTAAACCTTAAGTTGCCATTCGCTGATTTCCGCGTGCTCCCAGCTCTTTTGACAGGATTTTCATACAAATATTGCCATTACTTTTTTAAAATAACATCCAGAGACGATTAGTTACACTCTTAGAAATAATGCTTCTTCAAGGGTTCTGCAGAAACGAGTATGGTTCTATATAGAACTGTGTCCCGTCCGAAGCCTTGCTATAGTTCTATATGGAACCATTACCATAAAAGGGTTCATTGGTATTCAAATGAAGGGGTAAATAACCCGTCTGAAGATGAATCTTCAATCCATCGTTTTAATAAGTAAGTATTGGTGCATAAGTAAGAAATAAGTAAGCAAATGAGTAAATAAATAAAAACAATAAGTGATAAGTAACAATAAGTGAGAAATAAGTAAGTGATACATAGGAAATGTCTAAGTAATGAATAATGTATGCGTAAGTAATAGATAAGTAAATTAGTAAGAAAGAAGTAAGTAATGAGTAAGTTAGCTATAAGTAAGTGATTACTAAGGTAGTAACAAGTAAATTATAAACAAGTGAAGAAGTAAGTTATAAATAAATACCTAAGTTATCAGTAAGTAAATCAGTAAGAAGTAACTACATAGGTAAGTAACCAGATAGTAAGTAATAACATAATAATTAATATTGAATCATTATTGTAATAAGTAAATAATCAATAAATAAAATCAGTAAGAAGTAAGTTAGTTATAAGAGTATAAGTAACAACTAAATTATAATTAAGTAATTAAGATATCAGGAAGTAATAAGTAAGCAATAAGTAAATCAGTAAGAAATAATTATATGATAAGTAAGAAATTAGTAAAAAGTTATAATAAAAAATAAGTAATAAATAAGAAATAAGTATAAAAATACAGTGAGAAATAGACAGTCATGTAAATGTACAATGCATTGGATGTATCATGAATGAATTTAAGAGCATTTGCCTCATAACTGCAAAAATGCATTGCGATTTATCACACTCTCTTTGGGTTCGTTACGACAGTAAATACAATTTTGACCAAAGTCCTTACACTCTCTCTCTCGATAACGATTGTTCCAAACATCTTTTAGATTTACTAGTTAAGTTACTTAAAACCATTTAAGATGTAAGTAGTTAATGTATATATGTTGTTGGTTTGTTTTACATGACATAATCCCACAATTAACACCAATAAAGATCTGTTTTCTGCAGTAAACAAAGATGCTGATGTTAGTAAAATCATTTGTTTGGTATATTGATGGTTATTATTGATAAATGCATTACTTGTGCATATTAATGGTGAGGCCACTCTTTATAAAAAAAAAAGAATGTTCAACCTTTCGCAGGTTTACAGGGTCTTGTTATTATTGATGGTTTTGTTATTTTACAAAGGTTATTCGATTAATACAAGAATGAAAATTGACAATTTTGTGTAGACCTGTATTATGTTTTAGTTACATTGTAAGTCGTATTATACAGTGGTTCCAAATTAACTGATTATTTGATTAAAAAAATTGTTTGCCAGAAGTTGTATTTGTTACCAAAAGCGAACACAGTATTTTAACAATAATTGTAAATGCGTTTGCACATTACCTTTTGTTTAGTTAACCATAGTCAGTTGTTTTCATACTGATACATTTTTGATTTGTAAAATTGAATTATCTCAATAACTTAAAGATCCAATATACGGGGAAAACATAATATGTATTTGTCCATGTTTGTTACGATTTTGAATTAATAAACAAAATGAAATGGTCAAACCAAACAACTCCTTCTCAGCCTCTATACTATTCTATAAGGCTCCATAAAAATGAAATGATACTAAATTGTGTTTATCTTTGACGATCGGCTTATTTAACCCATAGGAAAGGTATTCTTGCGTGCAACCAAACACACCACTTGAAGTCTTGGAGAGAAATCGTTAAAATTACACAAGCATTGAGTACCACCCGGAGACACATTTGTGGGAGAAACATTTGTGAGTGAATGATGTTGTGAGACAGCAAAACAGTGCTATACAGAACTATGAACGATAAATAAGTGACCCTTTCTGGTTCTTTACATATCTCAGGTAAAATGTTCTATTTGGAACCCATAAAGAAGCCCTTTATAGCTATTTATAGAACCCTGTGGGATTCGGTGTGGAACCCTTTATGGTTACATATAGAACCGTTTCGAAACGGGTTCTATATTGAACGGTCTTGAAAGAGTTTTATATGGAACTGTTGTAGCTCTTTATAGAACCCTGTGGGATTCGGTGTGGAATCCTTTATAGTTCGATATAGAACCCTTTCAACATTCCTTTATGGTTCGGTATGGAACCCTTTATAGTTTAGTATAGAACCGTTTTGAAACGGTTCTTTATAGAACCAATTCAAAAAGGTTCCACACAGAACCATAAAGAGTTCCTCCACAGCCATTAGCTGAAGAACCCTTATTAGTTCCACATATAACCATTTTGTGTATTAAATGACTGGCAACTTTTCCATCAGATATACTCGGTACCAAAAGAGATTTATAAAAAAAAAATTGTTTCTGCGGAGTGTGTGAGTGATCGGTGCTATTTATTATTTTGACTGCGGAACAGGATCAAAAGTATCGATACATAGTTAATGATGTAAGAAATAATCCAGACTTGGGTAATCTTTATGGAATGTCTATAGTGGAAGTCATTTTCTGTGGTGCTTCCCTGCGAATTCCGGAAAATGGACCAAACGTAAAAATCTGTTTCATTGGATCAGTGATTTGAGTGACTCTTATGTTTACGTGTCGATCTTCGATCTAAACGAAGATTTTCCGTCTAAAAGACCATTGTTGACTCCGTTCAAAAGCGCCATCCAACCAATCAATATCGTTCCTGGAAGCAACTGATATGTCATGTAACAGTATGTGTGAATGTATTCAATAGTTATCTAGCTAATGGAGAAATAAGAGTTAAATGCCATTTAATCTAGGCTAAGTATGTATTGGGGGATATGCCCAATGCTTTCTCAATTTCAATTAAAGGTTAAAAGCATGCACTGATATCAAATAAACTTCAAAACTGTTACACATTAGAAAGAATTTAACGCAATCCAGACTATGTTGGGACATGATAGAACATAGAACATTCTTTTTAAGCCGAGTCTATATTATACATGTAGTGTGATAATAATTTAAGTCTTTCATATATCTATTGTCGTTATATTTACAAACCCAACGACAGCTTTCAAAATTCCTCAAACGATTTTGATGTTCCTGTTTAGTGTTGCAATCTCAGTTAAACACCGCGTTAATTTTATCTGGCAGGCTCAAAGTAAAGGATTCGTCGGGAAGCAAAGCTATATAATAAATGGTTAGCTTGTAAATACGACTGTGTGGTGGTAAGATCTATACCTGTTCGGCTATAATTGGGATCACTCACGAGGTTTCAAAATATAGTGCATTACCCCGTATGAGTTGTTTATATTGTTTTGCCAAAATCTAGTCAGTATCTGTGTCCACTGAGGGATGTAATATTGATTGAGAGATATACTTATCAAAGTAAAGTTGTAACCCATATGAGTATGCACAATGGGTCTTAAGATTGGAATTCAGACCTCAGTAGATTTCTTGGCAGCAGCCGGCGAGATGAAAGCAGTCAGACAGACTTAGTTGTCTATGTGGGAAACTGACTTTAGGAGGTTAAAGATGCTCTCCCCGTAGGGTAAATCACTGGTGAGGTCCGGACGATTACGTCATAACATGTGGAACTCGTCAGCTTTTTACTATACGCTCTTACTACATACTCTAAGTCGTTACAAACAAACTGGTTCTGTGTAACTACTTTGAGCTCTGTGACTATATCAGTTAGACTGTTTAAGAAAACATGAAGTAATAGTTGGTTAACATTTTGATTGTCTAAACAAGAAATTAAATAAGTATTTGTTCCCATCGATACATCTACTTGATTCTTGTTTTAATTTCAATTTAAAATTTTCACATGATGATGCAACTCTCTATGTATTGACTGTGGCGAGATGTATTTGCAGAGTAGTGAAAAGAAACAAAACCGACATGCGATGTAGTTAACCGTTCAGGGCCTCCGGGATATCCGGTTTTCTCCAATTACTATACAGAAGCGATCGATTCTGTATCTTCCGTGTATTATTGTTAACACCTATCTATGTTAACCTCCCAAGACAGTAGTGAATGCCATCTATAGGTCTTCGAATCTCCGTAGCGGTCTAGAACGCCCACGACAGGGTATGTATATGGTCCTTATGTCCTCCAAACTTCTGGGGTCGCGAGTTAGAATCCCGCAGACTGTATTTGAACAACCAACGGAACATTGTGGATTTTACCCAGTTTTCAGTCCACAATAATGTGTTAATGGTAATAATCCTGTTGATTTAACATAAACTATACCAGCAATTATTCAACCCTACACGAGGAGTTTTTATTATTAAACGTAGGAAATTAGCATTTTAAACGTATTGATCAATATTCAGACCAAATATTTGCTGGTCAATACTTTACATGCTTTCAAAATTTACAACCTATCCTCAATGGACTTTCACTTCTGTCCGAATGTAAACACATTACGGTTATACTATCACCAACATAACATTATATGGTAATATCGATTGTAGGTAAACTTGATATCATCAAGTACATATAATGCGAAATGCTGTAAAGCAAACTAACAAACCTGTGTTGCAAAAGGAACGCTAATATGAATATTGTATTTATTTTCGCCGAATCCACCTTTAAGTTAATGTATTATTATGTACGTTGTAGTTACATTTGGCGAAACCTTACATTATAAATCATTTCTGTATATATGTATCAATTCGCTTGGATATAACCTGACCATTGTACGAGTGACCGCTCTAATCTCGCGTGGTATTAATGATGTAGATGAACTTTTTTGAAATGGTACATTTATTATTGAAGCATCCCTCTGAGCATTGTATTTTATAAGGGTGGTCGATTTCATGTTTCAATCAAAATAACTACTGCTAAGATGTTCTGTTACACATTGTCTCCAGCCATTGAAGGCTTCCACTGTATACATTAGTCGTTCGGTGACCCCTATAAAGCTTGTCATAGTGGTCAAGAATAATTCACCTAATGGCGGTTCTTAATAGACTGGAAATACTGATTAATTGGAAAATGAATAAAATATTACAGATCGTTTGTTATCTTACTGATCTTCGCCTCCTAATCCAGATTACAACACGGAGCTATGCTAACGACTGATATTGGTCTTTATGGGGTCACAAATACTCAATACAAAATCAAAACAATGCGCACTCATTAGAGGAGATGATGCTTAGTAGTGTTTGGAAATGTATTGTCAAGACTGGCCAAATCTAAATTTAATGGTATTGTCTCCTTCCCAAGACAATACTTCATGGGTGTCCTGTTAACATACTGAAAGGAAACGATGTATATCACCCACCTGTGTTCCACCCTATACAAACCAACTTTAGGCCAAATGTATTATGTTTATGTAAACTTTCATTCAAGTATAGGTTAGTTAACCTCAGGAGCCTATATAGGGTAAACTAAGCAATCGTAAAGGTAAACTTTATTCTGGAAGCAATAAATAGAAATGCGGTCTATAAATGTCAAATGTTTTGTTTCTGTAATATGACTGTCTGTCACAATTCAACCGAACACAAAGTGTGTCACTCGTATGCTTTTACCAGTTGTCAATATAACAAGACAAAAGAGTAAACCATACAAACCCTACTTAATCCAGCTCAAAAATAAACTTATTAGTCAGGAGCCAGGTAGGCTGTATTTATCTACGTGGACGTCCCTATAGAGGAAACTCTCCAGAAGTTTATATTAATGTCGATGGTAGACAGATCCCTAGACACGGCTAGTCAGCTATTTACTAAACGATGTTACCGCATACTCTCTTTCTCTACAAACAACTTATTTCCCGTGAAGGTATTTAGGATCAGTAGGTCAATTGTCTAGTCTGTAACAGAAAACAACAATACTTAGTTATCAAGGGTACAAGTATATGACTGTTTATTTTCTCACCTCTAAGTGTACTCGGGCCCGCTTGTTCATTTATATTTATGTTTTATATTGGTCGATACACTATTAATATTTCTGTCGTCAGAAACATAGAAGCTAACATCAGCTAATGTCGGAATACGATGTTTAAGAAATAAAGGTAAAGGTGTTCACCCCTGAGAATTCAAATTGGACAACACGACCAAACACTATTCTGTATGTTACATTTATTTCACATATGTGTTAGAATTATTAAGAAGATTTTAACTTGATGTCCACGGAAGTCCCGATAGATATATATCACATACAGACGAGTATAAATGTGTAAGGTAAAACATGTTATCGTACGGTCCGACATTCTAAGTGATTCGAGCTCATTACAACGACTACAATTATGTGTGCTTTGCAACTGTTGAATTCTTGGACGAAAGGTTGCTTTATGTGCGAACTATGGCTAGGAGGTATCAGTATAATTTAGAACCAGAAAACACCACATGACTTTTATATTCAACAAGTTGTTGTCTCCCGCGTACCAATTGAACTTGTGTTTAATGGGGTACAGTTAAAGTAATACCGTGACATTGGACAGTGATTGCCTATTATTAGGCTAGGTGTCTGGAATGGGAAAGGTAATAGACGCTATACTGGGGGTTTCACGGCATTAAGGTCCAGCGACACTGATTAGTCTGTCTGTTTCCAAGAATGAAGTTATGTAGATATGAAGGTAGCCTAATTAACAGATAACTTTGTAATAATCCAAAACACACCTGACGCAGTTGTATTTAGACTACACATATATTTAACAACAATTCGATTAAAGAATGAATGACTTCAAGTTGCTCCAACAGAGAACACTTTGTATCAGGACGTTCTGTTTAGAGTTTCAAATTGACTTCTCAATCGTGTGGGGGAGAGATTGTGTGCATTGTTTTACCTCTGGAGTAATATAGTTGTTTACCGTGAAAAAATCAGAGGCACAGTAAATAGAAACAAGAGTAGTGTAACTCCAAAGAACGATAAACTCATTTTGAACTCAATATTTCGGCGCTTTATTTTGCCATCATCA
>JARFOD010126094.1:0-27638 GCA_031763545.1 Mopalia muscosa
CCTACACTCTGGCTGGTCAGCTAATTTTGAACTATTCAATGATAGATCACTGAAGTCTGCTGTTCACAGGATTTGATGACTCAACTGGTACTTGTGATCCTTTTAAGTTCCGATCAGATCATGAAAATAGAAATTAATGTATTGTATTACACACAAAAAGTTTTACTTATTTATAGAACATGGTTTTTGGGAGGTCTTCTCCTTAAGGTTATTTTCCTCACACTACGACACGTCAGTCGGATGGGTGAAGGACACTACTGACTATAAAAAACATCACAGAGCAAATTCAGGACAATAACAGGTAAAATATATAATATCTTTAGCTCAGAAAGTACCAGTGCAACAGGAAGCTCCCTCCGATCGCCCGCAAGGACATCACTACTAAGACTCATTTCACCCGAGGGATGTTGATAAAGAAATCAATTAATCCTTGGTGTCATAGGCAATCATGGTAGAGCTTATATCGGGACAACGTTTTTAAAGCCACAAACCATTCAGACAATAGAGAATTTACTTGGACTATATTTGGCCTAAATTCTGCTCAATAATTGGATTTGTGGGTGTTTGTTTGATGGGTGTTTAAGTGTAACAGAGCAGCTCTGCTCATATACTTGGTTCACAACACTTTTTTAAAGATTGATAATGCGTAATAATAATTAGGCGTAAAGTTTATTTGTTTGTGGTAAAACATCGTATTCAATAGTATTTCACTCATATGACGACGGATTGTCCACTTCACACTGTATACAGTCTTATTACGTGGAAAACCGAGAGGAAACCTCGTAAAAAACAAAAAACAAGCGGACTTGATCCCGTGGAGTATACATCGAAGCAGTTTCAGTTTAGTAAGCGCACTCACGACCACTAAGCCGGTGGCAATTGGGACTAAAGAGAATCAGGCAATGCGTTACACGAATATTTTTTACCAATCTAGTCTTGGAATGGCATATTCAAAATATCTAGTCAAATAAGATGATATCAAAAAAAAATTATTGGTGAGGACGACATTACATCGATGTAATGAATAAACACAAAATAACTCGAAGTTGCCATCCTTTACTTCGCTTTATCGTCCCACATTTCTTATATGGCACAAAAAGGTTTGAAGTGGCGACATCGGACTAATAAATCCAAGTATACCGTCCTTTCATCTTTGTTCTTTGTTCTTTATTGGCAGCTACAGACTAATCGGGAAAGCCTTGGAATCCTTGATGTATTACACACTTTTTTCCTCGTTAGTTCTTCTTCATTTCGCATAACGTTGCATTACCGTTTTAACATAGTTCAGATTTTTTTTTTTTTTTTTTTACTTCTTTGCATACCGATGCATTCAGAGCTTTGCCTAGTTCCCGAGTTGCCTTTTTACTTTTGGGTATGAATTATACGATGAAATAAACCATTAATCATTTTTCCCAAGCAGAGCCTTGTGTTTGATTGCCTCCCGGATAAGGTCAGGTGAGAACAGGGCTAAATCGGTCTGAGGGAGAAAAGCTAGTAGGGCGTGCGTTAAGCCAGACTTCAACTGCCTTGATACCCATAATGAATATACAGTTATTTATTCCGTCACTTATCTTTTCAACGTTTGGATAACTCATTAATGTGTTGATTAGGAATATCATTCGGAATCAAGTGCTGAATTCAGGGTAAGTCATTGATTTATCTATGCCAGTTGCACTATTCCCTTGAAGGCTGTTTACGTGTACCCCAAGGCACTGTAAATGGCGAATTCGTTCCTGTGAGTCCCACATCGCGATAATGCCAGTCTCTCTAAGGTAGACCTACGTACCCAATGTACTCTGACGTTTTGTACACATAATTTATGTTAAATAAACCAATCTACCCTTATGATACATACGGAAATTAATATTTCATGTTATACCTGTATCACAACAAACACATAATGGTTAGAAAATATTCCTGTAGAAGATTTTTTTTGCATATATATTTAATGATCTGCTAACAACAATAGCATGTCAATCGATACCCGGCGATATATGTTATATTTATTTCGTTTTAAGTTTTTATGCTATCATCTTACTTAATATCCGACGTATAAGTTCATGACTGTTGTCTATTTATATGTATATATATGTTAATATATTTGTGCATTTATTTTTAAAAAAGTATCTTTGATTCTTTTGGGATAGAACAACCTCGCGTTGGGCTTTATTCCCGCAAGTTACTGCCTTATTCTTTTTGCCAAATTTTAATTTCACATTCTTTGCTACAGGTGTCTTCTCGATGTCGTCTATGAATGTACACTCTTCTAATCGAACTGTTTAATTCTTTTTTCTTTTTTTCCTTACCATATATGTGCTATATTTAATGAGTTGTAAATATACATATACTGTTTATTCTTTCAACAATTAACCCTGGATATATTAAAAACACTGGTTAATAATCAAAAATCAATCGAGCTACACTTTTTATACTACTTCGTGTCAATCTCAAACTGTTCCTTTTGAGGGCCAGTCATGTTCGATCAGGTACAGAGTAATTTCGTAAATTAAAGAAGACGACGTATTAAAAGTAACCGTGCATCTTACTTTGTGTAACATCTATTGGATTTTCGTCATTTAAATAACTAGTGTCAAAATTCGTTTCAAGCATGTAGCATGTACAACACAGATATGTCAGCCGTGCGAAAGTGGGCATAATAAAAAGGGAATGATAAGTCCAGCAAGGAAAATCTAGTTTAGTAGTAGAGCCGGCCATCATTCAGACGACAAAAGTAGGAATCGACCGGAACAGGTTCTTTCGCTTGTCCACCTCGTGAATCTTGATTTCAAAATGGCTGGAAATAAAATACTGCTTAAACTACAGTCTTGAAAACTGTTGCAATACCTTCGATTGCTGGGGTTATGATTTGTTTGTTAGGATATAACGTCATACTTGAGCCTCATACGGCAACGTGTTGTCGTAATCGGTGAAGGAAATCAACCATGACGCCACTAGAAACAAACAAAGACGACAATAAAAACAGTCGGGCTTTGTGTTGACAGTTGGCTCTAAGAACAACAGAGATCTCCTACCCCCTCCCAACCAACCTCATCGTCCACCCCCACAGCACGCCGAGGGTATTAGGGAGATTTATCCGTAATACCTATGCCCAACCTGTGATAAAGTTTTATTAACTTCAGTGCTAAAAGCAGCAAAAAAAAAAAAAAAAAGACCAACAATCTCTGAACCTTAAATTCTATAGTAAGCTTACCACCAAGTGTTGTGTATCTCTTGCAATGCAGTAACACAACCTTCAGCAAACGTATGATGACTAAAACATATGATTGGAATTCGTGTCAAAATAAACAGCACGTATGTAAACAGATAAGATTAAAATAACACTCAGCCGCAAACCCCAGTGCGAAGAAGGGAAAGATCTTCCGTAGCATTCGTTTTCCCTCTCATTTGTGTTACAGTTGTCTGGGGTTTGTTAAAGCTCCCAAGACAGGGTCGAGAAAGTATTTATTATTATGCATTGCTTTGGTTGCTTGGTGTGATTAACACTGAACTCCTCAGCCTCTTTATTTACAACTTTCGGTATAAAAAAGAAGCTTTTGCAATGATGAATGAGATTGCTGGGTGATTTTTAGGAGACTTTTTACCTGCGTTCCATCATAAACTGACTGTGTAATGTCGTAATATAAGTATATTTTTAAGTACCCTGTAAAAAAGACATTTAATTAAGAACTTCAATCAATCCCCACTATAAAGTGATTTATTTCTTGCTGTTAATTAACTTTGAAAATATTGTCGGTTTTGCACGAACCACTCGAAGTACTTTTGTGTAAACGGACATCAGCATTGGATAATGATCGAAGGCAACAGTTTAACACAGATTTCATCAACAATTAGTTATTTTTAGCGCGGAAACCCGTGACCGGCTGCAGCCGGGTCGAATTACGATCAGTAATTGCCGTTGAATTTGAAGATTTTAGAATCAGCGTGGCACACCGTACAGGTTAGGGGTTTTCACATATAATAAACATGTACTATATACTCAAAATACATCACTATGTCCCAGGTCATATTTTTACGAGAGTTCTTTGATTAAGCTTTAGCCTGAAACGTAGATGGTTTCTTCTTGATGGTACTTCCTTCACCGTTTTCTGATCTAGCATACCATTGTATAACATTTAACGAAGCTTCTTTCAAAGTTATGCACCTCTCGTAACGGTATGGATATGAGCGTGTGATTTTCAGGATTAATTTGAACCAAACATCTGCTGAAGGAAGATATTATAATATAATAATTATGGTACAGAATTGCATCTCGGCTAGAGGAAGGCGGCATTACGTTGGTGGCCAGGCGATGCGACACATCTGGATGTACCTTGAAGAGCAAGATCTCTTTAAAATAGCTCTACTATTTTTTTTAGAGAATTCATTGAAAAAAATGTGTATGTAAAAGTTACTCATCATAGTGACATAGCTTCAACAACAAGGGCATATTTGGTCTTTCGAGCCAGGAATGATCGTAATTGAATTATATGTCCAGAACTTTGAAAGCATGGACGGAGAGTGGGGAGTTTACCGTCCAAAACAGTAAAGCTCGATTTTATGCGGAGCAACCCAACTCACCTGTAAAAATAACAGACATTAATCTCCCGTCAGTATTACTTCTCTGAATGATCTGTGGTTTGTAATCTATTCAAAAGAGGGGCTAAGACTCAGGCCATAACTTAATTAAGTTTCATTTTTAAATGGCAGAGCTTTTTTTTTTAAAGGGCAACGTAGCAGCCTCACCGCGGGCTGCTGATAAAAGATTTTATGTCATTTTCAGCTTGTGTGTGTGTGGGAGGGTGGGGCGTTAGATTTCATCACAGTTACATTTATGTTTTCATGATATGTAAAGCGTATGTTAGATTCAAGGATTCGTCTTAATATCAGATAATTTGTTCCAGTATGAGCGGTACGCCGCAGTAGGATATTGAAGTAGCCCATCCACTGCAGAGGAAACCAGAAATCTGTTTTTGTTGGAGTTGATTTCGGTAAGCCACTATTTGGGTAAACAAAGGACTAAGAATACATTCTGGGTGCGCTTGTCTTTCTGGCCATCTGTCTTATATAAAACGATTGCTGTTAAGTTGAGGGTTTCTAAAACGTAAATACAATAATCTTAACATCTTCCGGGAGAAAATCTATCACGATGTACCCGGTCGTTTGCTATTAAAATATAACTGTTTTTAAAATGATGTATTGGACGGACCATTTATTTATCTATTCATTTCACTCAAAAACCCTATTACAGACTGGGTAAAACAATATTTACAGAACATATGTGAACATTTGGTCAGCATAACCCATTTCATATGGCATATTAATAATGGAATAAAAATAAAGCCTCTTGATGCTGACCTATATCGCAGGGTAATTTTTGTAGGTTTCTTCGGACACTTTCAATGGAATGTGCTGAGTGGTTGAAATGCATTTTATGGAAATCATGGTATAAAGCGATTTATTTCATGCAAGTTATATATTTCTGTCATTTTGTTTGTTTTACACTACTCACATTTTATTCCCAAAATAGCGTACGTCGAAGAGAGAAGTTTCATATTAAAAGGTAGCTTGTTTGTTTTCAATGATTATCTTCGATGTTTCTGCTGGTTAAAGTTGGATTAGAACATTTTACAGCCAGTGTCATAACGTCTCGTGAAAAGGTGCTTTCAGACTTGTACTTTAATGACTTGTAATGAGCAATATATATATTTAGATTAAAATGTGGCTTTTACTATACCACGAAGACCACGGTGCCCCGGTTATGTTGCGATGAGCCTTCGTCGAGTATGCGTTTTCTGTACTACCCTAATTATTCATTCTCCATCCTGCATACCGCTATATTAACAACAGAGCTGACGTACCAGTTTTGCCCCTTACACGTTGGTTTAGACACTGTGTGTATGCTGATGTGACTTCAAGGCGATAATTTAAACCATACATCTTTTGTCGGCAGAGCTAGCTGGTCCCTTATTGATTTACGAATTAGGTCAGATGAGGATAACTTGTAGTTGGTTTGCTGATGTATAGCGAGCCAAATTTAGCTACCTCGATGGCAGTAAGTTATTGATTTCGACACTGTTCTCTATCGCAGTTACATTTATAATTAACAATGACTGTGTAGACCAAGGTCATGGGGTGGAACCGAGATGTATCGGCCTGTATACAGGCAGTCAGTTATTGTACAGATGATTATTGCTCTTGGAGTATTTGCCGTAACATTTTAAAGCGTCCTCCATCCGAGTCGATATATTAGTCATCATTTATTCCCACTGTCAAAGTTTGGTTTGTGAGGTACTAACACGAGGTGACTCTAACAATCGCGAGTGTGGTTATAATTCATGTTTCTCCCAGTTTTCAGTCGCACACTCTTAAAATAATGTTTCTGAGTCGGTTCTTTAGAGAACATGGAACCATCTGTATGAATCCGGTCAAAACGGTTATTTAGAAAAAATGGAAAGATATATATGGAACCATTACGTCAAAAATGGTTCTTTGATTTATAATAAGAAAAAGAGAAATACTTGGATTAATTGCTGTGGGGGTTCCATACAGAACCGTAAAGGGTTCCACCAGAGCCATATCGTGTCTATGTATGAAATAGAGGGAAAGGAGTCGTCTTGTTTAATAGTTATCAAGCGAACACAGGTATTGTACATGTATATTGCAGTGCAGACCCTCCCTCGATACATCGATTCCAATAACATTTAGTGTAATTTTTTAAATCTTAATTTCTATATTTAAAGATTATTTCCAATCACTGGCAGCCTTGGCAGTAAACGGCAGGACGCAAACTAAATAGGACAGACATAAGTGTTAAAAATGTCATTATGCCAATATGTTGGCATATTCAACCTTAATCTCTAGTTGTTATGGGTAACCTAAAGAATCTCCCGATAAGGTCACGACCATGAGCATGCGTAGAAAATATGTGATAAGCATGTAGACATGGAAATATTCGGTATATATCAACCTACAAATTGCCATTTAAAAAACATAACAATTAACCAATAAATACGTCTGCTAAAAAGAATGAAAGGTACAGGTTGTCTGATACAGAGTGAATTTTTGGTCTAACCAGTAGATCGTCTGGATTTTAGTTTATCTTGTATATAACCTTTACATGTCATGGGTCTTTGGTGAATGAGTAGATTTTTTAGGTATAAGATTGTGTTATTTCTGTTTAAACCAAACCGGGCTCTGCTTTGGTCGTATTGGAATACAAAATGTCCTATGTCTACATTTCTAAAAAAAAAAACCAAAAAACACATGCAGTGGCATAGGCATGTGAGTTGATTAAAATCGATGTATATGTAATCTGTGTACACCCCACTTAACCGTAAGGAATTCTCATCTGTATCGATTTAATTTACCTGCTGATATGAAAACGGTGATCACAGTGTCGTCTGAGACAAAATTAATCATTTCCTTTTGTCGTGTAAGTGGTATGTCAGTGCCCACCATAACATTGGTTACAGAGCTTTAGTATGCCGGTGTCTCCTAGCCACATTAGCTATGCTACTTAAGTCTTGCTAACCTTTAGAAATAAGCAAAGGCTACCAATATTAAACTTGATTATTAAAATACTAAAAGAAGCAGTCTGACGTTCGAGCGAAAATGTACGAGTCAACACAAAACACCATATTAATAGCATAATAAATGCAGAAATATTGAGTAAAGGAACTTACCGTTTTTCGGAATTGCATTACTTAATTTGTATTTATGAAACTATTGGTTTTCGATGTTAATATATGCTCGACTCGTACATTTAAAGAGCAAACTTAAAGCGTCACGCGAAGGGGAAACCCGTTAAACTTAATCATATTTGATAACATGGCGGACAAAGACATGTTTTACTTGGTTTGTGGATCTAAAATATACCAATTGTTTGGCCTTTTTTATTTATATTGAACAGTTCCGGGTCCGACCCACCCATAAAACGACAATCTCTTTTGACTGTATAATACAAGTCTGTAAGATAAGTATCCGCATCTAAGTCCACCAAAGAGAGAATCATTAACCCAGGCACCAAAATTGGGGAATTGATACCCTTAAGAAACAGAAGTACCATGGTGAGCACCGGATTTGCCGTTGGGAGGGATGTACCGTGGTATACCAATGGGTCAAGGAAACCACCATCGACAACACTGGCAAAAAACAAAGACAGGGCAGGAGAAATACAGGACGACAACAACAGGACGCCAGACAGACACCACAAACAGATTGGCTTCCTGTTCCCCTTTAGCTCTGAGAGCACCAGGGCAACATGAAGCTCCCTCCAACCACCTGCTCCCCACCAGTAAGTGCCTTTAAGGACATAATACTAAGACATCACAAACAGATCAGCTTCATGTTGCCCCTTAGCTCCGAGAAGCACCAGAGCAACAGACCAGCAACATGTAAAATAGTGATTATCAAAAGTCAAAGAATCAGCGAGACTTCAATAATATGTAGTATGCATATATACTATAGCAACAAATTGACTTAAAACTACTCACCAAAAATAAATATCAGGTGTCTGATGTGAATAAATTGAATATCTCATATAATCAATACAAAACACTGAGAGACCAAGTGAATTCGAGGAGTCAACAATGTTATTAAGAGGCCATTGCACAAATCCCCCTGTAAGGACAGGGGTGGAAATAACTATACATTTGCAGGGTATGTCCAGTTTAAAACCGAGATTGTCCTGTTAAGTTCCCCAGAATTTAACATGGTGTTAAATGGACCGCAGGACAAACTATTTTAAACAGTCCCTTGCATGAAAGAGGAAACAAAAGAAGACTGAAGTGAACCAAAACCTAAGGTACCAAATCCGAAGAAGTTATTGTCAGGGACGGGTGCACGAATGCACAAGCAATAATGCAATGCCAAAACACTTTTAATCCGAAATGGTGATCTTAAAGATATCCAAAACTAGTTTGTTTTTGGTTTAATTCCATTACTAAGTCATACTTAAGGTAAATTACTAGCATGGTAACCATTGATTCAAGGCTTTACTATTGGTATTTCACTTATAAGCTGGCGGTCTACTTTCAAAGATCTAAAAGCAACCCAACCATAATGTGAAGTGTTTAAAACAAAGGCTCTGTTAGAAAACTTAATGTTCCTCCATAGCTGACATCAAAATTATACTTCAATTATGAAGCTCTTAGCAAGAGGGCCAAAATACTGTGAGAAAAACATAGCTGGCAGCATAAATATACTTCAATTATGGAGCTCCTAGCCAAAACACAGTGAGAAAAACAATTTCCCGGGTATGCAGGGCAGGTGAAATCAATAGTATGAATTCCATGTTAATAGATAACAAGAATTTGCTTGCTTTGTTTGATTGGGGTTTACTCAATGTTATTTCACTGATAAGATTATGTGACAACAAACAAAGACCAGACACGTCAAACAAGACAATCATAGTGCTCAATACAAATAAATCATAAACAGTTCAGCTCCTGTAACCCCTTTGCTTCTAGAGAACCAGAACACTGTATACAGCTTTATTGTGGTGGAAAATCAGGAGTAAACCTCGTATTTCACAGTGTATTTCACTTATATGACGACGGATTGTCCACTTCACACTGTACACAGCCTTATTACGGTGAAAAACTCCGTAAAAACCAACCCCGTAATTGCAGGAGCCACAACATGTGACTCGCTCATGTAGGTGATAGGTGACCGACCGACTCGATCCAGTGAACGGTAAATCGAAGCAGCTTCAGTTTAGGAAGCGCACTTGCTACCACTAAGCCACGGCCGTGGGCCCGAGTAAAATAAGAGTATAGTGTTCACTGAACACACAATGTCACTTATATTGCCACAATATTGATAAATCACCCTTCTTGTAACAGAACTCCAAGTAAACCACACCTAATCCATCATCTGTATAATTTCCTTGTCAGAGCTGAGAGCATGAAGATATCAATACTATGTACATGAACAAGTATAACAAGGCCAAAACATAATGAGAATATTTATCCCAGGTACATGTATATGTGTATACAGGTGACTCAATACAACAGTTAATCGACCATAACTCTACTTTATTCCACAAATCAACCCTTTCATAATCGACCAATAGACAAAAAAACATAAACATGGAAGGAAATAAGGGTTGGTGATTGCTGATTACAATTTCTGGGTATTGTCACCATAACTCTACTTTATACTGAAAATCAAGCTTTACATAACAGACGTGAGGAACAGGTATAGGAAAGGAATTGAAGTTGATAACAAATCAAAATCTCACAATAAATTAATAACCAATCAAAATATGGAAAATATAATTAATTTATCAAATTCAAGGTTGATTTTATAGCAGTTGATCAAAATATATTCCTTTATTTCAAACCCTGAAAAGTTTGTTTTGTTAATTGACGTTTTACACGATACTTTAATAACATTATTTCACTCATGTAACAGTATCCATGCCCGACCAACAGGTGAAGGTAACTAGAGTGCTTAAGCTTTGGTGGCAATTAACAATAGAAGACAATCATATGTTATAAAACAGTTATAGATCCGTTTCTCTCTGCTACTTTAATAGCTCAAGGAGCCCCAGGGAGCAATAAGGGCTCAGGCAGAGGGGTGTTCACCTGTCTTTTGGACAATCGCCTGATTGGGACACCCACTTTCAAGAAAACATCGATAGGTAAGAAACTGTATAAATTGGACACCCAGTTACTGAATAAAATGAAGCCATTTACCATTTTTAACACCATACTTTTGATTTTTGGCTAAACCCTTGCAGGGCAACATGATGCTCTCTTTAATGCCCTGTCCAACCTCTAGTTACCTGAACTAAATATTACAAATGAATCCACTATCCCACTCACAAACTAACACCCTCCCAACAATGAAACCAAAGAAATCAACCCAAGACACATGGTACATGTACCTGATGAACACAATTTCTCTGTTGCCAAGTTGGGCTAGACAGGGTCAAGAATTTACTTCAAATTAATATCCGATATTTAAATGAAAACTTAAATAAGACAGGAACAGTTTACCTTGGTTATTAGGGACACAGGATTTGGCTTATGCTGTCACAAACCCAAATAAAAGCCCTACTCACCCTTCGACAAGATCAGGGTTCTGCAAAACAAGGAGCAACCACAGTGCTTTGTTCTTTGTTCGGGCCAGTACGGATTATGAATACCGGTAACTGGATATTCTATATTATTGCATGCAATAAAGCCAGAGCACAGTGGGAACAGTTTACCTTGGTAAAAGGACTTCAAAAATCAATGGCCATATACCGTGCTCGCTAACTACAGAGTTGTCTGGCTTTATACTCCAATGTTTGTCCGACAAAGGTAAATTAATCCCAGTTGTGCGGAACTAGTTAATGCTAATGCCAAGATGTTGATTGGTGTTAAAGGCTGTATTTCACTCAGGGCCTAAAGCAGGCCCACTTTTAACCTGTTTACTGGGGTTTGGGCGCAACCAATTTTGGACACCCTCCTCCTTTTTTTTTTTTTTTAATAAAATATATCTTGCCCCTTTCTCAGTTTTCCACAAAAACAATGCATTTAAGCTGTAATTGCTCAAAACAAAGAAAAACAATGACTGAGCAAATGTGAAAAAAAACCTTTTCCTTCTATTCATTCACAATTATGATGAATTCATCAGACCCACAGGGTCTGTGCAGCCACTCTACCATCATACAGGACTTATATTTTGCTTGGATACATGTAGTTTATGAAGGGTGCCTAATCTTTTCACCTGGATCAAGTCCTAGAAATGTACATGTAACATCATGTATTTCACCTGTATGACACAGCTGTACTCACCACTGCAGTGCAAGATCTTTAGCTTGGCTATTGAGTATTGAGTTTGCACAGATAGTGATTGGTGCAAAATTAGGGAAAACTTTTTAAAAAACCAACTCAAAAAACAATGAATGTACGATTTTGCACAGTAAAGGACTCCGACTGGAGAAAAATTAGGTTCAAAGGCTCAGTGGACAGTGAGCTAAAAACCAACAGAAAACCAGTAGAAAGTAATTCTGAAGAAACTCACCTTGTTAATGAGGTAGTACGTTAAGGTAGTAAGTCCTCTCAGGTAAAACAGCTACAGGTATATCCCATGAAGTAACATTCTAACTAAAACACAACCACCCAATCCAACTCGAATTCCACAGCTTCTGAAAAAAAAGGTCAAATGATTGTGAAGGGGTTGTTGACAAGCAATAGTTGTCTTTGTTATCTTGGTAGTACTGACAAGATTTAGCTCCCTTTAAAGTTTGCACAGAGGCAACATTCTGCCAACAAAATTTCCTTTGATATTGCCTCAAGCACATAATTCTGTAATGGAACTCAATTTGATATTGCCTCAAACACATTCATTTTTTTTGCAAATTGCATAAATACTCAATTTTAATAACTGTTCATAGTCAATATAGCTAAAAATTCAATTTTACAATATTTTTATTTACTGTAATATATACTTTTTTATTTAAGTACAAAGAATTTATCAACAATACATGTAAATTGACTACGCATAACATTCTAATTCTCGAATTATTGTCAAAGTTTCCAATTTCCAGGTGCATGTAGGCGTACGCATTTGTTCGTCAACAAACTTTATTCAAAACAGTCCCATTGTAAATACTGAATTTTATAATGCGCCCGTGGCAAATATTGCAAACAAAAACTAAAAACCAGATTTCAGACATAATAAAATCTCAATGTGCTGTACTTTTCCTCGGGTTATTCCTGATGTAATTTGTTTATTTAATTGGGGTTTAATTTCATAACTCAAGGGTATTTCACTTAAATATGATGATAGTGTAGTCCTGATAAAAAAAGTGTCTATAAAACCACCTGAGCAGCAAGTACATTGTTGGAGTAAATGTATCACCTTTGTAAGCTGACAAGCAATAGTAACAAGAACTGTACCATGTGACTTTCTTGCCACAACCATGAACGCTTAATATGGGAAATCTTATGAAATAAGTTGTGGGCTATGTTGAGTTAATGTTTGGTCTCTGGCTGAGGGCAGTGCGTTCTTCATGCCACGACATTTAATATGGGAAGTCTAGTAAAATAGTTAGTGGGCTACATTTAGTAAATAATGGGCAGTGTTTTCTAAGTACAATCATACTGGGTTTTGTCAGAAATTGACGAACATTATTTTTCCATGCTTCACATTCTAATCAGTTTCATGAAATTCAAATCACCATAAGAATTTTATGCAAACCCAGTCTCTGGCGTTATATTGTTTGTTTGAATGCGATTAAACAGCATACCCAAGGTTATTTCACTCGCTGGAAAAGGTGGTGAAAACTACCCTCAATGCCACTCCACTGGCAATAAACAAAGACAATAATCAACAATCACTAGACCATACAAAGACATTATTCCTATACATAATGTTAGCGGAGGATGGAAGGGCGTCTCAGTGTCTTGAAGACACCCAAGTGGCCTTTATACCTAATAGGGACAGCCGGGTTCAAACAAATTTAACATAGAAACCTTGGGAAAACTTAAAGTGAAACTGGACATTTATGTCAAAATGGTGATTTGAGACACCGTCTTCTTGATTTCTGGCTAAAACTTCGCCCGTATAGCTCTTAGAGCACTGAGGCAAAAGGAAGCTCTCGCCAAACCATCTGATTTGACATTATACTTACAGGCATAAAAGCAGGCCTCAAACTGTAGAAATATTTTGTACATACATGTATATGACAACTAACATGTAGTTGAGAAGATCTTAAACACGCTATTAAATTGTGGTAAATTTTCCACGATAATCTAAATTATTACTGGACATGTCTTGCGAATGTTTAAAAATGCACATGTACATGTATATAAATTTATATAAATGAACCCTGATACGTAAAGTATGTTGCCTGTTGACATGCCATCCTTTCAAAGACGAGCTTGTCAATGTCTGTCAGCTGATCTCCCCCTGAGTTTCACAGTGGGACTCTCCCCTTTATACCTCTACTTCACACAGGTATTATATACAGATAATACAGGTATAAGGTAGATTTAAACGTGTTACCTCACCTGTGTCCAAAACACCTGGTGGACAGGTGTGACATCATTTCAATTTACACTAAGAATATTATTCAAGTGTAGGTAATAGTTAAAAAGGAGAATTCAAATAAAACTTACCGTCCCCTTGTTAATTCTCTAAAAAAAACTAAGTCAACTCTTTTCGCTAGGTAAAGCTACATACACAGTAAGAAGATCGGCATGCATGTAGCATGGAGTAATCTAACTTGCGTGGACATACATCAGTGGCTACATCCCTCTACAGATCCCTGACTAACTCAACCTACCTTTGAGGTAGTTTACATTGTCTAGTTGTCTACTACAGTTTGTTAGCTAGGATTACCTGATATTAAGTACACAGGGCTGGGCAGTATGACAACTGCCAAGAGAACATGTTAAGACAGTTCTCATCACATGTCACACACATGAACCTGTGTATATCCTAATAAAAATTAATAATATGCTTTTAAAATTATCCCTGATACAGCACATGTTTGTCCACAAAAAAACTAATTTTATGAACTGAATATTGCAATAAATTTCAACATTTTTTTTTTTAAATTCTTATTATGAAACGAAAGAATTACAAACAAGTGTATGTGACAACACAATAAAATTTACATTGATTTTGACGAAATTTCTTGACATATATATACCACATTTGTACACTATTTCTTGAGCCAAAATTTGGGTTAACCTATTGCGGGCCACTATAGCTGAGTTGGTAGTGTTAGCTATAAGCCTATAATGGCTATGGGCTCCATCCTGTCTCAGGTTTCCTCCTTCAAGGACGTCCTGTGTTCTACTCAGTAGAGATCCCATGTTCCACGTTCATAGTTGAAAGTTCTGGGTTCCATCCTTCATCCTACGTGGAGGTCCCAGGCTCCATCCTACATGGAGGTTCCAGGCTCCATCCTACGTGGAGGTCCCAGGCTCCATCCTACATGAAGGTCCCAGGCTCCATCCTACATGGAGGTCCCAGGCTCCATCCTACATAAGGTCCCAAGCTCCATCCTACATAGAGGTCCCAGGCTCCATCCTACCTAGAGGTCCCAGGCTCCATCCTACATGGAGGTCCCAAGCTTCATCCTACATAGAGGTCCCAAGCTCCATCCTACATGGAGGTCCCAAGCTCCAACCTACATGGAGGTCCCAGGCTCTATCCTAGATAGAGGTCCCAAGCTCCATCCTACATGGAGGTCCCAAGCTCCATCTTACATAGAGGTCCCAGGCTCCATACTACATGGAGGTCCCAGGCTCCATTCTACATGGGGGTCCCAGGCTCAATCCTACATGGAAGTCCCAGGCTCCATCCTACATGGGGGTCCCAGGCTCAATCCTACATGAATGTCCCAGGCTCTATCCTACATGAATGTCCCAGGCTCGATCCTACATATAGGTCCCAGGCTCTATCCTACATGTAAGTCCCAGGCTCCATCCTACATGGAGGTACCAGGCTCCATCCTACATGGAGGTCCCAGGCTCCATCCTACATGGAGGTCCCAGGCTCCATCCTACATGGAGGTCCCAGACTCCATCCTACATGGAGGTCCCAGGCTCCATCCTACATAGAGGTCCCAAGCTCCATCCTACATGGAGGTCCCAAGCTCTGTCCGACATGGAGGTCCCAAGCTCTGTCCGACATGGAGGTCCCAGGCTCTGTCCTACATGGAGGTCCTAGGCTCCATCCTACATAGAGGCCCAAGGCTCCATCCTACATGGAGGTCCCAGGCTCCATCCAACATGGAGGTCCCAGGCTTCATCCTACATGGGGGTCCCAGGCTCCATCCTACATGGAGGTCCCAGGCTCTATCCTACATAGAGGTCCCAAGCTCCATCCTACATGGAGGTCCCAAGCTCTGTCCTACATGGAGGTCCCAGGCTCCATCCTACATGGAGGTCCTAGGCTCCATCCTACATAGAGGCCCAAGGCTCCATCCAACATGGAGGTCCCAGGCTCTATCCTACATGTAGGTCCCAGGCTATATCCTAAATGGAGGTCCCAGGCTCTATCCTACATGGAGGTCCCAGGCTCTATCCTACATGGAGGTCCCAATCTCCATCCAACATGGAGGTCCCATGTTCTATTCTACATAGAGGTCCCATGTTCCATCCTCAGTGCATGCAGCTCTTGGGTTTTATCCTGTGTGGAGATCTTGTTATCAATCTTTGGTGGAGCTCCCAGGTTCCATTATTCCAGGAGGTCTTGGGTTCCATTCTTATAAGAGGCTGGGGTACATCCAAGTAGAGGTACCAAGTTACAACTCACAGTCCTAGGTCCCATGTTCAGTGGAGGTCCCAAGCTCATTCAACCTCAGTGAAGGTCTAAAGTGCAGGTACCCTATTCAATTCTTGGTATGGCCAATTCAGGCTGCATGTTTTTACCTTTCTCTATATTCATAAAGTTATACCTATCCCATGTCAATTCAGTCTTACCTGTACATTCGATTTCCACAAAACAACCTGGACTGCTGTACATGTAGTTTATATTGTTTACTGCTACTGTATGAAGGGATCACACGGTGAGATAATACAATCCACTGCAGGTAGTGACAGTGTGTCTTTTTATGTAGGCCTACATGCATTGTAAGCTACTGACAGACTACATGCTTCACATAAACCTGCACTATACTGTCTCTACAACAAATAGTTTAATACATACATAAACCTTAAAGTTCAGTTAAACTGAGAATTTCATTTATTTCTTGAAAAGCATGAATTCATTTCCACCTTTTCACAGTGTGATGTATTTGAGTATCGTATTAGCTTAGCTATATGTATATTTACTAGTGTATTTTTTTGTATTTTATAGTGGTTAGTGTGGAAAGACAAATTTGCACTTTGGGTAAAATTCCCAGATCACCGAAACCTTTCGGAGAGGCCGCCTACATTTGTATTCGATGTATTTTATAAAGGTAAATTTTGAGACAAATTAGATGCTTTCTGACTGACACCTCCCCGGGTGTTAACGCACAATTCCCGGAATTACATAACCAAAACCTGTCTCACCAAGGCAGCCTATTGATATATTTGATTTGATAGATTTTATAAAGGTAACTTAGGTTTGTTTGTTTGTTTAATTGGGGTATCAATTTGTACTCAATGGGAAAATCACGAGAAAACCTCATAACCTCCCTTCCCCAGGCGATTGCTGGAGCCACAAAATGTGACTTGCTCACATACCCGACTCATTCTGGTGGACGGTACAATGAAAAAGATTCAGTTTAGTGAGTGCACACGCTTCCAGGTAAATTAGGAGACAAATGAAGAGGCTTCCAGACGGACGACAGGTGTTTATGCACAATGCACATGCTTACAGCACCAAAACCCACCTGATTGATTGATTAGTGTTTTAGGTTATGCTAAAGGGTATTTCCCTTTATGCTGGCTGTGTATTCCAACAAACAAGATCTAAAGCATTTTCATAATGTTGGAAAGTTTATTTTCCTCCAGTGCTTAGTAAAAACAGCATTGTTACTACTCTTCAAACAAACTGCCCTTAGCCAGAGGGCCCAAAACCCGTCTCACCTAGGCCTTCTATAGAAGCAACCCAAACTAATTGGGGCTGGAGTATTGACACCTATACTCTTGTCCTAACAAAAGTATAGTACTGAAATATTGTTCTATGGGTGAATAGCTAAACACCGATCAATTAATCCTCCCACATGTGTATTTCAGCTTATAAACATCCAGTAACAACACATCCAGTTCCCCTACAAACAACAGCACTGGCCACTTCAAATTACCTAGCTCCTTGCAATGATTATGTCATGCTAATCAATGTCAAACTTTAATCTTCTGTTTATAATAGAAGTACACAGGTAATATATTATAAAATACAGCAAGTACATGTATGAATGAATTGCCACTTGAAATAGTCAAACTTGAGAGTATGACATTATAAAAATGGCTCACCTTTATGGCCCAGTATTGTCCTATCAACAAACAAAGTTAGCACTTCCAGTACTCCAATAAAGCCAGGTACTTACTGGCATATACACAAACTCTATATGTCTCATAATTGATAAATGCTGTTGGGTTCATAAATATGTCATGCAGCCAGCTTATCAAAAGTGTGTCTTCTTACCATAAATATTCTAATAAACAATAAAATTATTTCAGAATTATATTTCTGGGAGCTATTTATCAAAACAAACATAGGATTTGATTGTTTGTTTGTTTGATTGGTGTTTAACGTCGTACTCAAGGGTATTTCACTTATATGACGATAGATTATCGACTTCACAATATACACAGCCTTATTACGGTGGAAAACCGAGAGGAAACCTCAAAACCACCCCCGCGATAGCCGGAGCCACAACATGTGACTCGCTCATATACCTGATGGTTGAAAGGCAGACTCCAACCCATGAACGGTAAACCAAAGCATGTTGAGTTCAGGAATCTATAGGATTTTATAATTTTTAGCTAATTTAATGCCATGTCATTGTCATGTTACGATCAGTGGATCGCCCTCTGGTTGAAGGTAGTATGTTTAAAAGAAAGACAAAGATAAACAAAGTGCTTAACTTAGCACTGTAGGAACATTAATTTTCTAAAAGAGGAAAATACTTTAAGGGAAAGACAACTATTTTTCTACCTAAACTGGGGCTGTTTAATTGCCCATATAAACTAAGGAGGAGGGCCCTCATACTGTCCTATTTCCAGTTCTGTGACAAGTTTTAAATGTCCCTATAGTAAAACCTACATGGATATTGAAGATTTCTTTGTAAAATCATGACTAAGCCAGGCGGAGGAGTGACTCCGAGTGAGTGATAACTGGTCCAGCATTGAGAGGTCTAAATTGTATTATTCCAACAAATTATTAGAGCAATGTTGTGATGTATTATTTTCCCTTGAAATAACTGGTCTGCTCAACCTTTGACTTTCAGCAAATAAAATATTTCTAAAAACCACCTGCTTAATAATCTCAAAATCTATATATGAACATTAAAAAAGACAGCTGTCAAATTTACCAAATGCCTTTATAGAAATGAGTTTATTAAATGAACAATCATTTATTAGACCGTCAACCTATGCAGGTGTTAAATAAAAGTTGTGTACAGATTTTTTAAAGCATTTATCCAGAAAATAAATAATTCTGACATACATTAGTCAATAGTGTGTTCAATTAAAAAAAGTGCCAATTTGGTAAAGAAAAAGAATTAAGCTATTTTAAATATAACTTATTTTTATCATAAAACGTATTCTTTTTTATCTAACAATTTTTTACTGTTTGTTTTTTACCTGGAATCTTCATCCAATCAAAACTGAAAACACATGGTGGGTAAAATAATCTCGTTTACATCACCTGTATTTTATATTGTCTGCAGGTATAACTGGGTCAAATATGTAGATATGATCAACGCCTATACAGTTCTAGATGTCAGGTATTTACAGTGTTTATCACCGGGTGGATCATCTCATTACAGTAAACACTCAGGTGAAATTATAATCCATTTATACTAACTAAGCATATAGGGATTAATAGACGTCATATGTTCATTAAGAGGGAACTACTGGCTTAGTGGCTTTATTATCATTTATTCTTGGCAAAATATCACATGACATTAAAGATAACACCTTCACTGACATACCTGAACATGACAAGTAACGCGAGAAAGTATGAGAAAAGCCAATTGTTCACCTAACTCCCTTTGTAAGGGTTGAATACAAGTCCTCACAAAAAAGAGTTGTTCTATTTTTCTGGGATATAGGAAATCACCACTCAGTCACATTTTTACAAATCTAACCCTTTGTTTATGGTGTAAGTTGCCTGTATAAATATTTGAAAAGAAAGATGAAGGCTTGACTAAGCCCAAATTTCTGTATGGATCAATTATTTAAAATAGCTGCCATCAAGCAAGACAAACATGTGTGTTAGGCCTAGAAAAGAAATGTTTCATCTTACTAAAGTTGAACCACTAGTACTTTATGGAAACCACAGTGAGTGCCCGAAAACTAGATTAACGTAACTTGTAGTCATCTGACATCCGGGTGACGTCCCTGCCCAAAAGTTATCAATAATATTGCACATGTGAAAACTTGCCAACAACATTCACTATCTGTTACATGTATCCTAAAAAAAGGTATTCAAAAAACATTTTACCTGTCTTTTTTTCTGACACATTAGAGGAAGCATCAAGTTTCAACCTTACACATTACCCAAAATTACATTAATTTTGCTGAATTGACATTTAGATGATAATGTTTTTTTACAAATTAGTTTTGATTTATACCAGGTAAAATACGAAACACGTTTAGCGAGTATTAGCTCGAACATTGTGTAAACGATCTTTCAGCTTTGCTTATTTAGCGCACCATTGAACAAAACAATGGACTCATTTAGACATATAGGGGAAGGAGAAGCTTACCTGTCTATTAACGACATGGCAAACATTGGAGGTAAAAACCTGTTTTGACAGCTACTTTGTTTTACTAAAATTGGACACAAAATACCTGCAACTTTTTAGCTGAATGGGATGGGCTCCTATGGCAGAAGATATGTAAACATTTTTTTTTGTTTTATTGAGAATTTTAGAATTCATCATACATGCTATTAGTGAGAACAAAACCCCCTATTTACAAAGTGATGCGTTTTTTCACAGATATGTCACAATATATTCATAACAATATTTTGAATACACTCCTGAAAGTGTCAATTGATATATAAAAATAATAGCCGTAACTTACTGTAAATTAACAAAAGAAAAAACAAAATAAAAAATATCAATCTGACAGTTCCACCGTGAAGTCATCAAATATACTTTATATTAACTTTAAGTAATTAAAATTCAAAATTATTTTTTAATGACGTGAAAGAAAAATGTGTTTGCCTACACAAATATTATATAAGCCTATATGATTAAATCCACTGCTATCAATATTAAATATGGTAGTTACAAGATGATAATTTTAATAACGTTCCTGCTGTGTTCATGCTTTATGTAGAGAGAAATTCATCGTCTTCATTGTGTTAGATTTTGTGTCTCTGTCATGAGCTTCTGTAGCTCAGTAGGTTGAGTGTTGGCCCTTAACCCAAAGGTCCATGGTTCCAATCCCAAGGTTTGTTTGTTTGTTTGTTTGATTGGTGTTTAACGTCGTACTCAAGGGTATTTCATTTATATGACGACGGACACAAATACAGAACATCACAAACAAATCTGCTTCCCGTTACCCTATAGCTCTGAGAACACCAGAGCAACAGAAAGCAGCCTCTTTTCTAGCCTCTTGCGATAAACCGAGGAAGCCGAGGGAGTATTCTGCAGGACCATGGCTCACCCGCTCCCCCACGGGGCTTGATTGGAAGACTGGTCGGGAACGGAGAAATCATGTGAGATAACGCGCATGCGTGCTACAGTACATCAGTTTTTAAAAATATCCTGTGAACATGTGATCATATATAAGGAATATGGACGAGTGAATACCACGGGGTAGGGCACATGATTCCTCTGTTCCTGACAAGTCTTCGATAGAATTACAATCAAACTTCGGCAATTACCTCGGTTAATTGTTTAATTCAATCTCAGTCAATTCGGAACCACGTGAGATTTTAAAGCCAAATGTTCAAAGGCTAATTAATAATAAAAAATAAATTCCATTTTCAGAAGGCCCTGTGCCAGTTTAATTATACTTATCCAGCCATGTATGCCATTGCGTATTTATGCCATGTAAAACAAAAACTAAGTGTTGAACTTGTTTCAATATTTAAATTATAATACTTAGCACACGTTTTTTCTTGTGTCCAGCCTCTGGAATTCAAACTAATGTCAATCGGAAGTCCATTTTTTGAAGCAAAATAATATAATAATATAATGGTCTAACATTACACCAGGAGAAGATGCAGTCATATGTCCCAAGAAGATATCAACTTGACGTATAGTTAATTTTTTTTTGTGTCAAACAGTGATTGACACATTTTTGCAATTTTGCGCCATAACATATGTTAAAGAGACCTGCATTTTGACTGAATCAATAACGAATCCGAGAAATGTGACCGTTTGTTTGGGAATAAATGCCGATTTTACAGGGTGAATACAAAATCCTAATCGTTGAAACTGATTTAGAGGCTGTACAACACTATTCAAACAGTCGTCAAACGTATCACTTGCCAGTATGTATCATCAATATAACCTGTGACCATGTGACCCTGCTTCCGTAAGGTGGAAAATACTGGTTTAAGGAGTTTGGTAAATTTCTTAGGGCAACATGCCAAACCATTGGTGAAACATACATAGGCATATAAGGTATCCTTCCATCTAAATTTGAGATATTTTTGGTGTTCTGGGGCTATTGGGAATGTGTAATATGCGTCCCTCATATCCACAGAAGCCATAAACGCATTGTGTTTTACCAGTTTGAGGGCAGATAACAGGTTGTCCATTTTGAAATGCATATATTTTACATGCTCGTTAAGCTTTCGTAAATTCAAAATTACCCTGATATTACCATCTTTCCTTGGTCTGATAAATATATTCGAGATAAATTCTTCCTTTTTGGGGAATGAGATTTGTATTACCTTTTTGTTAAGTAATTTATTTATTTCTGCATCGATGGCATTGATCTCGTCTGGAGAAAATTTAATGTTATATGGATCGCAAAGACGATGTGGAATAGAATCAAAATTGATATGTGTTCCATGAACAATATCTAATATTTCCGGATCTGATGTGATTTGTAGCCATTTATCTGCATACTTAGTAAGTTGCCCCCCTTGAAAATGTTTGACATTTACCTTAGCATTTCCAATAAGAGTATTTATTAGATCATGTGCTTCACATACCTTCAAATCACCCTCAGTCTCTGGACTTATTCGTAGGCGCTTGAGGTTTTCTTCCATTTACGTTTTTGGTTGTGTTTCCAGCCTCCCCCGAGAAAAGACATTCTTTTATTCCAAGGTTTATTGAAGCGATATGAGTTACTGCCTTTATCATAATACGGTCGTTTGTTGAACTGGCCATGGAAACCGCCTCTACTGGAGCTGCTGCTCAATGTCATGCCAAGCTTATTATATTATTTGGTATCTGTCATGACTTTCCGCAGATCATCTCCAAACAAATTTGAAGTAACATCATTGTCATGACTGCATAGCCCTTTATAAGTATTGGTCAATGCTGGGCTCATTACATCTCGACGTCGGAGTGAAATGTCATAATTCACAGGGCCTAACATAGCCACCGAATCAGTGAGTGTTCTGATTAAATTAGGAACACCAAGCTCTGCAGAACTTTGTGTACACAATTGTTCTAAACAGCCGGTAATAGCGGAGCCAATTGCAAAATTCGTCTTTTGAATGTTAGCCATCCTCAAATCTTGGGCTTTGTAAAACCGATTTAATTTTCGCCAAATCGGTAAGTTTACACGAGGCACCCTTAGTAGACTGCAATTTTCTGGTGGCAAATATTTCCCCATTTTACCTTTTAAAACATCAAGAGATAACTGTTTCCCCCACCTTTTGTTTACGGTGGAGGCTAATTTGTCATTAATTGGTGGTCCATGGACACCGACTTCAAATTCGTGATCAAGTTCGTCAAACATGTCAGAATAAAGTTCATCGCCAACACTTGTGGATTTTGAGTTATGCGCTTTAGCGCTAGAAATGTTTCTGACTTCAATCGATGCATTTGCATCGTCAGTGTCCGATTTGCCTTTACCGGACCTCGACTCAGACACAGTGTGGACGCCACGTGTTTCAGCCTTCACATGGGAAGCCGTTTTCTGACTGTTATTGGACAACGGTCATTCTCACTACCTGTAAACCGGTTTTCAGTCAGCTTACCTGTGGCGATATTTGTCCAGGCCTGGCCCATAGCGTTAACTGAGTCAGCCAGTCTCCCCATATTTTGCTGCATAAAAGACATCATATTTATTAAATCTGTGGCTGGCACTAAGGTTTTGTTATTTTCACCACATTTAGGTGGTGTAGTATTGTCAACGAGGAGCGTCTCCTCGGAAAGCAACCGATCTTCCTCGGTCGCCTCTTCTAACCCAGGCATGGGCTCAGCCATTCGATCTCACTTTCGTGCACCCACACACTTGACAAAAAAAGTTAGGAAAAAATAATTCCTGTAGCAGGACACTGGTAGCGTCTACCCAAAGCCTCTCTACCAAGGCTTATTTTGGAAATGGACAGCGTCTGTCCTTTAATTTCACAAATTTGATGTACAAATTTCTTGTGACCAGCGCAGAGCGTCTCTATGCTATGAGTACGATGCACACACTGATGTACTGTAGTACCCATGCGCACTATCTCACGTGGTTCTGAAGTGACTGACTAGGATGAGATAGAATCACAGATGTCCTTAAGTCTCGTTTGACGTTCTTTAAATCTTCATTGAACTAAGTCGAGTGATCCAGTCAAAATGCTGGAAAATGTGCGTTCACATGACAAAATTCCTCATGATTTCTGCCGGGTGAGGCCGGGTTGCTGATTGGTGATGTTGGAGAGAGGACCGTGGGTTCAATTTCCAGACGGCGTTCAGCCTGTAAAAATGTTCTGAACAAAAAAATAGTTCAATCTAAGACAATGTTTTACTAAAATAACCACAATAATGAACAATCCTCCGCATTTACGTTATGCAAGTGTTCATATGTGTGGGTTTTTTCTAAATTAATTCCCAATCATAAAAAGAGAAATGTTTTGCTCTGTTAAAAAGTTCATCCCCATCCAATGCTGAATTAATGGAGCAAATGATAGATGATAGAGATTTACTGAAGTGTTTGTCCAATACCGCAACGCCTTTGTGGACTTATCGGGGATTACTTCTCATTAGGTGTATTTTTTCAAGATGTTTTCGTTTAACACGTTTAAGCCGTGTTCTTCGAGTTTTGTTAGACTTGTACATTTGTGAAGTTTCGTTCATAATAGCCATTTTGTCTTAGCATTTGACCGATTTTACGTGAAAAAAATTCGTGGAGTTCTATGCACAGTGAACAAAGTGGAACGATATTTATTGTGTTTTTTACTGTAAACGTCCAGTCGAATGAGCTTAATGTGTTGATTTTGACTTGGGCTTTTTTTGCTGAAGTTTTTAAGATCATCAACAGGGTGGAAATCACCATGACAACATCTAAACAATAAATTACCAGGTAGTGCAGTGATTTTGTATGAAGCCTTCAATCAGTTCTGTTCTATGAATGAGGATCTTATTATGTCTTCTAAAATGATTTGGTAATGAAATGCTTGTTAAAATTTTGCTACCTTGCCTTAAAACTCAGATCTGATCTTTCTACAAGGAATGATGTTACTAATACAATGTTATGAGCAACTTAAAAAAACAATATTAAACCATGCCATGCTGTATAATGAAGGAATGTATTCGGGCATATAACCTACATACTGTCAATAAAGATATATATATATATATTAATAGGATGGGTGCAGCGTTTGTATAAAGAATTGTATTTCCATTTATATGGTGTGAACACGGAAAACAATATTCCTAACACCTTAAGGAAAGAGTTAAGGAATATTCCTTGAATAAAGCCCCAGCCGAAATTCCTTAAATTTCAAGTAATACGAAATGAAATTTCTTTCCGAAGCAAGGATTTTTTTCAAAAGAAAATGTACACCTTGGTGTCGTTCATTGATTGATTGATTAGTTGATTGACTTGTGTTTTACTCCTTGCTTATAGGCTGATAATTTTTTTTTTTCGAAAATTTACTGTGATGCAACATGTCGTAACATCTTTCGACTCTTGCTCTACCCTTACATATACCTTGGAAGTGATTGGAAGCAATAATATAACACGATAACGTATAATGTTAACAAATGTGCGCACCCTTAAAAATGGACCAAAGTACTCCGCGGATTTTAACAAAAACAAAACACACCAAACAAGCCCGATATCGCTCAAATTCACATTTAAGCAAAACGTTGTTCTTCTGTTATCTATGATTTGTTGTAATTACATAATTATATTGTCGTTTGTAAAGCCGTGGTTCCAACCCGCTGTACTTGCAAGTGGGTGCTGTCTACTTGCAAAAACGTGGGGAAAAGTTGGGGATCCGTACGTGGTGAGCACCGCCTCAGTGCAGATTTGGGATCACGCAGACACGCTGTAGCACTTTTAACGCACGAGGCACTTTTGCTGAGGACTAAAAACACGTACGGTGGGTTGTGACCGGGCTTTAGTAAGCTATAACAATATTACATTATAATGTAACTCCAATGACGTCATGATATAAACACGACGCTGGTCTTCAGACGAAAACAACAAACACGCCCCTGCATTTAGGTTAACTCAGTCATGTGATGCAGGTATTTCTATGTGATGATGTTAGTTACCTTCCGTGACCGACATCGGCCATGACCCGCTCTTTATCCGAGTTTATTTACGGAACGGAAATGTTCGAGTGATGTTTCGACATGTGTTGTATTATTGTAAGGTACAATAACTCAGATTTAGGAAAGATGGATAAAAGTTTAAATATTCATATTATTGTACAGTACAGTTTGATTGACTGATTGATTGATTGGTGTTTTGAACTGCGCTTAAGGGTATTTCATCTATACAGCGGCAGTCTTTTTAAACAATAATTGGCATTAGCACATCAAATAAATGTGAGGTGTTTTGATAATGTTCAAACATTAATATTCATTCGGAGGTCCGTAAAGACTCGCAACTCTTCAAACAAACTTCACGTAGCCAGCGTGCTAGTTCAATTTTGTTTCCACTAACACGATTTATTTTATTGATCTCTGTTTGATTATTTATTTTATTTTAGTATTTAAACTATGTTTTCGTGAACCGGATGTGGTCTTTTGTGAATCATTTCAGACCTGAATTAATTAGAATTTTGATAGCTTTGTTCAATATCTTATTCCCATTAGGGATACACTTGGTGGGTTTTATTGAAAGTTTTATCTGCAAAAGCTTTTGCCTCGTGGGAAGAATGTCTCATCAAATGATCAGACTTTCTGAAAAGTTGACTCTGATGAGGTCAGCCAGCTGAAATTTGTTCGTTTAACAAAATGGCGAGGAAACAAAATACGTCTGAACTGATAGAGTGATGGAAGATTGGACATGATGGGCGATTGGAGGGGGTGAGTGTTTGGGGAGTGTGTGTGGACTTTTATTGAATATTCCTCCTGCTCGTTATGTGAGTGTTAGGGTGTAGGGATTATGGCATCGTCAAATACTAGGTTCGGCAAATATAATTGGATCCCAATATCTGATCTGAATCAGTTATAAGACAGAATGAAAGGTACCAACTAAGCTTGAAAGCATATTAGCAGCTAGAAACTCGAAATGGCTGGACATAAATGAAATGGCGGTTAGTTATTGTTTACTACATTAATAAAAATGATTTAAATCAAACAAACACGTTTTACAGACAATCCGCGTGAATGTAACATTAGGTCCTCCAGCGACACTCAATTATTGACCTATTTGGCTTGCTGAATGTGACGCTGAATGTAAAACCTCTCCTTATCAGTTTTTGACCATTGTGGAACCATACCAATAGATAAGCCCCAAATCCTTCATTCAGCACTAACACGGGGAGAGGGTATCTATTGCATTCATGTCAAGATATCATCAAAACATGGTCCTATCGTATTCATGTCAAGTTATCATGAAAAAAAGGCCTTATTCAATTATTTTAAACTTCATAATGTTGCTATTAAATGCTTTTGTTTTCCTTAT